>CM053788.1:491537376-491619876 GCA_028749045.1 Cupressus sempervirens
CTTGAGGAGGATATCTTTTGTTGACTTTATCTTATAATCTTGGTATTTGGTTTATACTTGGTTCGTGTATGATGTTTGGTTATGTGGAGTTGGTATTGGATTGAGTGTTCTTACTTTTGGATTATTTTATCTTCTTGAGTAGCATGTGTTACCTTTGAGGTAGTTTTGGCTATTACGGGTACCTTGCCTAGGAATGTTTTATGTTTGATAACTATTTGTGGATCGTTCATTATCTTCCCTGCACGGTGGGAGTGGAAGCCTGACTAGGTAACCACGCGGTCGGGAGGTAGTGTCTTCTTACCATTTGGGTTCCCCTTCACATTGTCAGCTGTTGGATGTTCATTGCAAAAGATGTACCTTTATCATTCTTATTTCTTATCTTAGAGGCTTCTTTTCAGATGATGTATATATGTTATCATGTATTCTGATGTATTGTATCTATTTTCACATACCCTGCGACATGTGTAGTGGATGTTATTTGGTGGATGTACTATCATTGTATTAGATATACTTATGCTTTGCTTATGTGATTATGTATTTGGTATTTCTTTACGATCTTGAGACATTGTACTTGGAACTTAAACTAATTAATTTTAAATTATTAAATGTGACTCAACGTAAAGGAACCCTTGAGGATTTGAAACTATATCTATAATTGCAAATTTGTATTTGATGTGTATGTTCTTATTGCTTCCGCATTAATGTTATCTTGATGGTGTTTAAACTTTAAAAAAAAAAAAATAGTTCAGTAAACATTGTAACATGATAGGTTTATTTCTCTTGGGTTCCCGAGTGAGGCGTTACATTTAGCACCCCATTTTTTAAGCAATTACATTATACTTGTAATGAGATATTGCATAATTCAATTGATGGTTTGTTAGAAGACAAATTGAGAGAAATAAGAGTCTCAGAACATATTTTTAATCTCTTCAATCCATTTCTATTGTGGAGGGCTAAAATTTCTAGAATTAGACACAACTACAAGATCACTTGAACGATTTTGTTCTTCACTTGTATATTGACCAAATAAAATGTTGTCAAATAGGCAAAGCCTAAAATAGAGTTGGGTATTTTTGTAAGGAATAAATTATTAAGATTTAAAACCCTAACATCACCACATACAAAAATGGAGGTAGGAATTACATTAGCCGATGAGGCATTTTCTTTAATAATAATGTGGCTCACATTTTTTCAAACAGTAAGGTGAATCCACTCCCAAATCTTGTTGAGGAGAATGAAATCACATAATTTGAAGGTAGAAGTGTTTGTTGGGCATATAGATAGACACAAAAGTATTTTTTATCTAAAAAATTGACAAAAACATAAAACTAAAATAGAAAATTGTAAATGTGAACCCGAAGCTGCAAATTCTAGCAGAAGTCTTCTGCAATAACCCATGCCTAATTGTGGATACTGAAATTATGAAAAAAAATGGTTCACTATTTAAAGACCCCATATGCAGCCCAAAAATGAACCTGTCAAATCATGGCAACACTAACACTTGAGTATAGTATTAACTCTCATAAATGATAGTAGCGAGCTATCACACCAAGTGATAAAAATAGGATTATAAATAGATTATATTTCAAGCTAAATTGTGTTGCAAAAAAATCCTCTTCCAGATCCAAATAATCTCAAAATCTCCAAATTAAAGTTTGGTCAATTATGCTGCACAACTAGACATGGCAAAGCAAAATCTTCATTTGAGATGCAACATAAATACATGAATGAGTAGAACATCTAAAAATATATTCTGTTAGGTCAATGAATCCACATTAAATAATTCCTTGGAATAGCTTTTAGCCTTTCTTGCTAAAATAAATTTTTGCCAAAACATGTTCTCCAAACCATTTACTGGCAGTTTGAAACCATTTGCTAGTAGTTGTTTGCAGTTTTAGGGCGTGAGACAATTTTCGGTTGAAGCAACCTCACAAGGAAAGTGTATCGGCTGGAATCCAACTATATCTCACTTGATGAGATTAGATAGATTGAATAGAAGATTTTTTGATGACATTAATCTAACTGTATCTCACTTGATGAGATTGGACAGATTGAATAGTAGAATTTTTGATGAGATTAAATAGATTGTATAGCATATTTTTTTAATGCAATTAAACCATTCTCTGGTGCCTGATGCTATTTATTGGCAGTTAATTTCCCGGTGTAAGACAATATCTGATTGCAGGCAATTCCAATGGGAAAGCCTATCGGCTAATTATTAGTTTAGTTTCCTTGATGTGAATTTTAATGGGTGAAAATTTATAAATAGTAGACTTATTAGTGTTTGGTAAGTTTAATTATGTAAGAGTTATTTAATTTATATTATTTATATTTAATTTTTTTTATTTTTATTTTAACAGTTGTTTTTAGTTATTTTAATGAGTTGAGAGGTATTTTTCATTATTTGTGAATAAGTCTGGTGAAGTTAATCTCTTTCTGGTTGGGGGAGCCAATGTCATGGGATAAACCACAAGTTGGACTGTGGAAGTGTAATGTTGATGGATCTTCAAAAGGAAATAAAAATTATCATGCAGGGTTCATCATTAGAGATGAAAATGGGGACTTAGTTGCATTAGGTGGAAAAAGAGCTCATGATGACACTAATAATATTGAAGAAGCAGAGGTGGCCTTACTAGCAATATAGGCCTCTAAAAAATTAAGGGTGTCTAAATTACATGTGGAAGGGGACTCCCTCATCATCATTAATGCTATAATGGAGGGATTGATGGAAGTGTAACCCCTTCAAAACTACATCACCAACATTATTCAGGAGTTGGCATCACTAGATGACTTTAAAATTGCACACATTAAAAGAATAGGGAACACTGAAGCTGATAGAATGTACAACTAGGCAATAAGTTTGAAAGTGAATGAAGTAATTCTTGAAATTTCAAAGATTTATTACCATGTGCATATGAAAAATAAAATTCCTAAAGTTAACTTTGGAAAGTGGGACATTCGAGAAGCTCTTAAGTATGCATGAAGTTTAATTCCCATTCTAATTTGTGTCACATGCATAATTTAATGTGTAATGAGATGGGTCTTTATTAACATTAGTTTTGGCCACCCTCCACCATAGTGTTAAGTTCTTAAAGCCTTTATTCATCACAATCTAAGGTGGTTTAAGGTTTTTTTCAAAGTGATTAGCATGAAATTATCCTTTACTCTCACATGTGATAGGCAACATAATCTATCTTATGGAGTGGAAAAGAAGGAACGAATGAACCAAATGTTTGAGTTCAAGCATAGGCAGCTCATAGATGTTATTGAACTCCTATCATGAAAAATGTTCTTTAAGGTTAACAATAGACATAAGACCAACACAAACATTTATTCAATGGCCATGGCATGGGTATTGTAGCTTGGGGAGATGAACGAAAGAGTCAGGTTCATCATGCAACAATTAGTTTAGGTTAATGCCTACATTGTCATGGAAGAAATCTAAGCAATCTCAATACTAGGGAGGGGTTTTTTATTAGGGGAGCAAGAAACTGGAATTGTGAAAATCCCATGTACAATGATTACTCTATTTGTTTAGTGTTTCATAGAAATTCAGAGGCACAATAAGTTGTTACAAAGTAAAGTCCACCAAGATAACTTAGAGTGGGGGGTGAATCAATTATGTGCTTAAAACAACTCTTAATAACTTTATCGAATTTGAATCATATAATCAAAAGATGCAACAACCATAGAAAGACAACCATGCACAATAACACCAGATTGTTAACTAGGGAAACCCTTGATTAGAGGGAAAACCCCAATGGGAATGATGCCCACAAGATAATGTGCTAATATAGAAAGTTCCTTGTGAAAGGATGTGACCCTATTTTTTATTAACTAAAACAAGTTTTAATGGGTGCCTGAAACCCAACAGTTTACAAAAGAAATAGGCATTAAGTCATGAACCTAAACAATCAATAAAGAAACAATAGGCCATAGAAAGCTAGGAGAGACCTAAACAATCAATAAAGAAACAATAGGCCATAGAAAGCCAGGAGAGCCTGACAAAAAGAAACAACCTTTAAAAGAGTAGGTGAGCAATGGCTTTTGAAAGGACCTGAAACCTCGTTCAATACAGACCATAAAGAATTACATTTTGGTCTTGTCTATTGAGAACATAAAGCCATATCAAATGAAGGAATGGAGAACTTGACCTTTTTTCCTTTTACTGATGTCCATCCATCCTCCACCTTCCTAGTAGCCTTCTACCAATCAAGGCAATCAACCCCACAAACACCCCCTAACACCCTCATAGTAGGCGATAAAACAAGTAAAGCAACACCAACATAGTGTTCTGAACAATAGTAGAAAAAGGGACAATAGCACCAATCTGAATCAAAGCCACCAAAGGGACAGCATTCGAATCAACAGTTTCAATAACAGAAGAAGGGACATCAACAACATTCTAAGTCATCGATGTAGGGACACCATTTGAATCATCAAAGATAGCAATAGAATCCTCCACCAAAGAAAGGTCATTTTGAGAAGAGATATCTAGCCCATCCACAACTATGCATACTTTCTGAACCGTGTAGTAATCATCCAAAACCCCCAACTACCAAGAAGGTGATTTCTTCAATCTAACCTTTTCAAATGAGCATCACGCAACAAGATGGCTGGTCTTATGATATTTTCTGCATCTAAAGGGAATTCTCTCATAATCAAGAAGTTGAATCCAAGAACCATTTGGAGAGGCCAGCTTAATCTTTTTAGGGGACCCCTTGGAGACATCAATCTCCACAAGAATTTGAGCATATGTCATCCTAAACACATTGGAAGACCCCAAATCAACCAACAAGAAGTCCCCAAGGGCCTCCCCCATAGCCTCTAGGACTAAATCCAACCAAAAGTGAAGGGGAAGATTTGGTAACCTTACCCAAAGAGGAATCTTATTAAAGGATTCAATAGTTGGGTCAAAATCCTTATAAGAAGGTTTTACCATCAAGGGGAACATCTCCTCCCCAGAGAAACCATGACACATGATGGAATTTCTATCTTTAGCATTTACAAATTTCACAATTAAAAAAAAACCCCTTGCCACAAGGTAAATCTGAACTAAATCTGAGATGATTCCCAATATTTGGAAATCCAAGCATGTAGATATGAAAGAGAGGTCCATAAAGCCCTAAAATGAAAAATAGTAGCTGTAGAAGAGAAATCTGCCTCATATGTGTAGATCTCATCAATAATTTATGAATCTAAATGAAGCACAAGCGAGTTACTTACAAAGAAAGGCACAGCCAAATGGAGCCCCAACTTCACAACAGGACCCCCACTACCTGCCTCAAAAGTAGCCACATCAGCATAAGAGATTGTAGATCACCCCACAACAACCCAAGACTTAGCATTAGGAGAATGGTGAGCCACTATAGCAGGAGAAACTAGATCAACATCCACAAATGTGACCCTATTAGGAGTCAAATAAAATACAATTAGTATATATGAGTCCCTATTAGGGGACTTTGAATCCCCATCAAAAGAGTCCAACCCTATTAGGGATTGAAAGGAGGACAATTGAACCCACCATTCAAATAGCCTTAAACTACCTTCACTAAACAATCTTCAAGATAACATATATATCCAAGTTCTTGAACTAACTAAACAACAACCCCTTCACCAATATAATTCCTTTGAAGCTTACAATAAGTCAATTTCTACTTTGATCATACATAATTTGCATTCAAAGCTTACATATCATAATAAACATCCACACTAGATCACATGGATACTTGACCACAAGGAAACAAACTTTCCTTTATACCAAGTCCTAAAATGAGTATTGAGTCGACCTTAAAGCTTTCTCAATTTACAATGAATAATATATTACCACATTAAGATATTCCATTTACACATTGTATTACAAATAACACTTCCCAAAATGATATTAACAAAAGTTAGCTTCTTGGGAACAAAATGCTAAATAGACTTCATAACTCATCACAATATGAACATTTGATTCTGCCATGTTAATCATAGCATCCTAAACATATCTTCTACCATAATCCAAGCTTATTGAACAATCCTCAGCCTCACTAAAAAGATAAAACACAAATACAAGCAACTATTAACCAAAAACTCTCTCTAAGAGCAGTCTCCACAAAATCTTCTATAACTCATGCAAATCTTCATATTTCTCTCTGAGAACATAGATACAACATAAAAATGCATTCTTGAATACTCATCTAAGTACACATAACATAACTCTCCAACCACAAACCTCAACAAATTAATCTTCATTTGCAACTCTTACTAAACTATCCAAAAAACTGATATGTTGACATTTATGACAAATATTGTCATGAATGCAACACATAAGAGCTCAATCATCTCTCTGACATACTGGAAAACTCTCCCATACAACAACATCAAGCATTCATGCTTAACATAGGTTTTATCAAGCAAGGTAGGGATGGTATGCACTTAAGTTATTGGTTATGGAACACATCCTAGACATGGGCATAAAGGTCATGAAGGCATGGGAAGTTTGGAGGCTGGAGGATGAATCCTCTTTGGAGAAACAATTGAAGGCTCAAGTCAAGGATCTACAAACTAGTAATGATGACAGGTTATGGTTAGAGAATAAGATAAATGCTCTAATAGATTACAGAATTGGAGGCTCTATTCCTCCAACTTTAAGGTGAGGTCATGTTCCCATGGCTATCCCTTATGTGAGTTTGTGTTTGTGTTGACTATGTCTAGTTTTATGCAAATAGGTGTTGTTTATTTTTTGTATTTTTGATGCATGGAGGTTTGTTTTTGCAAGGAAGGAAAACTACATAGGACATGTGATTGCTCCATATTTTCTTCTTGTAATGAAGATTTTGGCATATTATCTTTTGGCTGGAAACATAAAGATTTTGTGGTTGTGTAAGGGTTAGCCTCGGGATGAGGAAAAATGAAAAGAAATCAAGGTTTTTATTGATAAATTATAGAAGGGCACACAAGGATGTTTTTAAAATGTTCAAATTCATCTAGTACTAGTAGAGTGTGAGAAATCAAGGTGGGCAAATATCTTTGTGACTTTCACTGAATGCATATGTCTCTCTCAACATGGGAATGTAGGGCTTATAGGGTAATTGCACTTGTCATTTTGTTCTAGGTAGAAACAAGTACACAATATTGTTCTGGATTACATTTTGGTTTTTGGGTGGGTTTGTAGCTTTTGATAGTGTAAATCTTTTAACAGACCCTTGGGAAAGTCTAGTACGAGGTGCCATTATTATACCAATTTCAACTTATCTTATTTAATAATACAAAAATTATTACCTAGAAAAAAAAGAGTTGTTTTTTGTTGAAATAAAAAAAGCTGAAGATATTTGTTTATATAAAATATGTTCTTAATATATCATACTTATTCATATGATAAGGATGGAATAAGTAGAAGGTTTGGATTCACAATTAGTTGTTAGAAGATAGGGATCGATGCTATTGGTTAGCTAAGTGTAAACTAACTTGTCTAAGATTGTATGACATGAACAATTGAATGATTTTATTTAATCAAAGGGTAGGATATGAAGTGATACAAATGTTATTAGTACTTTATTATAGAAAAAGTAGGATTATCTTTGATATGAGAATCCATTAGACAACTTTAGACTTTTGATGAAAGCATTTTGTCCTAACTATTAACATAATGTCAAGAAATTTGGAAGATGTCATAGAGTAGTGTGCAAGTACATGGTCTACAATATTGAACCAAACATGATTTCAAAATATCTTTAGATAGTGGTGAAGTCTTATTAGCTTCTCCACATATACCATAATTTGGAAAAAAATATAGAAGAAGAGAAATTGTAATCTAATTTCACCAGTTGTAATAAGAAGGAATAGTCAAACCATTAACATTACCTTGTAATTCTCTAATAGGGTGATTGTAGAGCAATGCAGTTATAATCACCTTTTATTTTATTTTGTAAGTAAAAGTAGAGGTTTTCTTGGCCTAGTTCTTTCTTATTAGTTCCCACACAAAAGCTAGTTGTAAATATTTACAAAATTAATAAACTATCAACTAGTACGATTTTAAAATGATGTTATGTATCTTCTTATTCTTGCAGAATTTTTCTTGTGGTAAATAATGTATAAACAACAAGAGTGAGTGTGTAGTCAAGTTGATATATAGGAAAGTTGTACGATGTAGTATTAGTGTTAATTGCCTAGTTTGTCATTGTACCAAAAGATCACCCTGTCCATGCCTGATACAACCAATAGCCTTATAGAACCACCAAAGATAGTTAATCAATGTCATAAACCTTATGAGGGATGTTGGGTCATTCCCAACAACCCCCTTCCCAACATCACTCATCTGACTTGTGTGGATTCAAATCTATGATTAAACTTTCATACAACTTGGCCTGCATGAATTCAAACTTACGACCAAGCTTTGATACCACTTGTTAGAATGGTTAGGGTTATCATTGCACCAAAAGATAGACCTATCAATGCTTGATACAACCAATAGTCTTATAGAACTATAGGAGGTGACTAAGCTATGTCACAAACCCCATGAGGGATGTTGTCCCATTATAGATAGTTAGGATAATGATCTTGGTGTTACTCATCAACTGTGGTTTGAGTCATGCCTAGATTACAAAAAATTCTTTTAAGAGTTAGTGTGTAGTTGAGTTGGTATGAAGGCGAGTCATGAGGTATCTTATTAGGCTAATGATCCTAGTGTTATGCATCAAATCCAATTCAAGTCACACCTAGATTATCATAAACCCTTATAACCTAGTAATGGGTGTTCTGGGGTTAATACCCCCACCCCTCCCCCCCACCATTCTCGAGGTGATCCAATGGGAAAGACCTAAAGAAGGGAGGTGGAAGTGTAATTTTAATGGAGCCTCTAAAGAGAACCCTAACCCATTTGGAGTAGGTTTCTGTAGTGCCTGCCCCTAATTCACATTTCTGTTATCATTGTCAAATTCCTTAGGCTGATTTTATGCATTGATTAGTTTTAGAGATACTGGATTTACAATATTATGATATTATTTCATGTCTTGAATTACAAATATATCGGTTATAATTGTTGCTTAGTTGATTTCATTCATGTGTTGTTAATGATATTTTGATGATCCTAGTTAGTAAATGTGGTTTCTTTTATAAAAATGTTAACATGATGTCTTTAATGATGATTATGTTGTATTGATAGAGATGCATTATTATATGTACGCATTTGATGATACTTACCCCATACTTGCATGTGTATGGTGCGTGTGTTTATTTTATCTTTCTGTCTGACGTGTTTGATGTGGTTAAGGGAGGGAGTCGTAGTCACTTGCTAGTCGGGATCTACACGATGAACCACTCCCCGCCATTGTCTGTTTAGTTTAGATATATTATATACATGTACATGCTCGTCTTTTATGCAGGATGCAGGTACCGGGCATCGACTTCCCTGAATTGCTAGGATGAGCGTGCCCTATTACAAATACTCAAATGGTGAGAATGGGAAGATAATGATCAGGTCCAATCCTAGCCATAAGCCTATAATACTTGTCTTGCAAGGAGGACTCGTAACAGACTGTCTACCCTTTTTAAACCCGTGAGTATTTTATGCATATGTTGTTTTGTGAGTCTTTGATGTATTTTCTATTAATTAAGTCTAATTAATAGATTAAATTAATAATTTAATTTAATGGAGAATTATTATGATATTATGAATATTTAATTATATTTAATTAATTGAGAAATTAATTAAATATAAAGAATTGAATTGGAAGATAAAAGTTTTAAGATTAAATTTAGAACATGATAATATTTATTTAATTTAATAATAATATATTTAGAGTTCATTTTTAAATAAATGCTAAATATTATTGTTATTTAAGTTAATAAACATTTATCAAATTAAACGTTCAAAAATATATTAAAAAGGAAAAAGATATTAATTTATGGAAAAGATTTAAGTTCGCATGAATGAGTTTTAAATATAAGAGATTAATTTAAAAGATAAAATATGTGAACTTGATTAAGATATTTTATTAAGTGCGCAGGAGATTAAAGTTATAAATTTATTAAAGTAAAGTAAAGTGGAAAGTTAAATAAAGTAATTTAACAATTCACTTAAAGTGCATGAAGGAATAATAAAAGAATATTTTAATTTAAAAAGGAAATTAATTGTGCATGAATGAATTAATTAAATGAGAGAGAATTAAATATTGGAGATAAAAGTTAAAGTTTAAATTTAGAACGTGATTATATTTATTTAATTTAATAATAATATATTTAGAGTGCATTTTTAAATAAATGCTAAATATTATTGTTATTTAAGTTAATAAATATTTTTATCAATTAAGTTTCTAAAAATGAAATTAAAAGTGAAAAGATATTTAATTATCATAAAGATTATAGTTCGCATGATTTATGCATGAGTTGGAAATAAAAGAAATTAATTGAAAAGATTAAACATGTGAAATTAATAAAGATATTTAATCGCATTAAGTGCGCATGAGATTTATAAGTTATAAATTGATTAAAATAGAAGTTGAGTGGAAATTAAATAAAGAGATTTAATAATCCATTTAACGTGCATGAAAATATGAAAGATAAGATAAATAAAGGTTGATTTTAGAGTTAACAAGATTGATCAAGAGACCTCTCGGGTAAACGCACAATTGGTGCCCCAATTGTAGGAAGAGAACTCCTTATCAAATTTGAGGGTTCATTTTTCAAGAGAGTTTTTCAGACACAGATTTAAGGACACACACAGGTTTGAAGAGAAAATCAGAGGGTTTGGAAAAGTAGGGAAGTTTTTTTCGTAGCTTGAAGGGTTTCACTTGCAGTAGGAATCTTTATCTAGCTGCCACTGTTTAGCATCAGATCCAGGTAGGATCTCGTGGTTTAATTGTATAGTAGTTTTCGCTTTTCAAGTTTCTGTCTGCTCCGTGTCTTTTGCATGTGTTGTTTTTCGGGTATGCAATATTGTTCTTGTTTGGGAAATATCTGTACATGGCTTAGATGGATACTTCATTGAATTTATTTTAAAGGATTACATAAGAATTGAATAAGAAATCAAACACTACGAGAATCTATTAGATAATTGAAATAGGGTTTGAGGTTTAAAAGTAAATTTAATTGAGAAATTCGAATGTTAGATAAACCCTTTTATCGGATGGTTTGGGAAGAATTAAAAAAAAAAAAAATTGAAATAAGACTTTGTACATCATATATTTATATATATGGTTAATAGAAAACTCTTCTATCAGACCATATATATATATATATATATATATATATATATATATATATATATATATATATATATATAATGAGAAATGTTTTTATTTATTTACTTTGCATATAAAAAAAAATTTAAATAATAAAAAAATAAAAAAATATTAAAATTGGGGAGGGGCGGGTTTTACCCCAGCCCCTACCCCCCCTTACCGATTGGTAGGCAGCATAGGCTGCTGCCGCAGCAAGGACTGCTACAACGGCAGCAGTACTATGTACTGCTACTGCGGCAACAGCCTGCTACGACAGAGCTGCCGCTGGCCCAGCAAAGGCTGCGGCCAAAAGCCGGCGGGCTTTAAACGTCTCTTTTAATTTATGCTTTTTTCTTTTTTAATTGTAATTTAATTATAATTTAATAAATTTAAATTGTGTTAGATTTTTTTTAAGTTATTAAATTTTAAATTATATAAAACTTTAATTATTAAATTTTAAAATTATATTATCATTAATTTGTATTAATAACTAAATTAATTATTAATAACTGAGAGATATTTAAAAAATAATAATAATTAATAATTGACTTAATTAAATTGGATCTAATTAAGGATTATTAATGAGTCAGACATAGTAAATGATTATTAATTAAGCTAATTAAATTTTGATTTAATTAGGAATGATTAATACGAAAATTATATAACAATGTATAATTTTATTAAATGTGTAAATTTAATAAGATTGTAATGATGTTATTAAATTTAGCAATTGTTATTTTTATAACTTAAATAAATAATCGATTATATTCAGATAATGCTCTTGGGAAAATGACTATTATTATGAAGGTAATTTTACATATTTAAGTCAAATAAATAAATGGGGGTAATTTTATAGAGTTGACTTATGGAATAAACTAAGAATTCATTCACTTGAAACATACATTGAACACAAAACTGAAACTTTACTTTTTACCTTATTGTGTATTATTGTAAATCAAACATGAACTAGAAACTTTATTGTTTAACTCAACTTTGTATTTTCAAATCAAACACAATTGTGAGATTGTCTTGTTTTCTATGTGATGTTTATGCCTTTGGATTTTGGAGTCAATTAGGTGTTGACCAGTCTAGGATGAACACCAGAGGTTTTGTGAGATTTCTTGGATACTATTTATGGGACTAGATGTTGTGATGTGTTTTGTGATTCATATTGGAGATTATATCTATGAGGTTTATCTTGTGGAGAAATTATGTGTACTTGGGTGGGAGAACCATCTTGTTATTAGGTTGCCTGTTAAGGAACCGAGTTTGATCTTATGGGTGTTGTGGTATGGGACACAACTGTGTTTTTATGTGCTTAGGAGAGGTTGTCTAGGTACGTGACTTGGGAGTGGCTTGCATAGGGGTCCGAGACCCAAAGTGGTCAATACCAGGGTAACCCAATGCAAGTTATGTAATAAGTGATAATCTAGTAATTAAAACTTATGGGGGGAAAACACACTAAAAAAAGATAAGTTAGAGATATTTGATCTACCCATGCCTTTAGTGCTTGTATAGACTAAGGATGGGAATGAGATGAGTGCCTCGTCTTCTTGAGAGGGCTTTCTAGTTTCCATATGTGTGATGTTGAGGGTCCGGGGTTCATAGTAACCAGTCCAGGGTAACTCAACGCTTGAGGGTCCGGGGTCTCTTAAGAGATCAGTCTAGGGTAACTCAAGCAACCATGTGATGACACTCCCTAGTATGTAGCTTGAGTCTCCTCTGTAGATTTTGTGTGTATCTCTGGTGGTGTACTTATTGTTGGATGTGGTGTACTTATTGTTGGTGGTGTATCTATTGTCGGATGTGTTTATTATGGTTATTTACTTTCATTGATGATGATTGGTGATTCATGGATGTTGTACTTTTGACACGTGGCTTTTGACTTGAGGTGATTATCTTTCGTTGACTTTATTTTATGATCTTGGTATTTGGTTTATACTTGGTTTGTGTATGATGTTTGGTTATGTGGTGTCGGTATTGGATTGAGTGTTCTTACATTTGGATTATTTTATCTTCTTGAGTAGTATGTGTTACCTTTGAGGTAGTTTTGGCCATTTAGGGGTACCTTGCCTAGGAATGTTTTATGTTTATTTTACCGTATGTGGATCGTTCATTATCTTCTCTGCACGGTGGGAGTGGAAGCCTGACTAGGTAACCACGCGGTCGGGAGGTAGTGCCTTCTTATCATTTGGGTTCCCCTTCACATTGCTAGCTGTTGGATGTTCGTTGCAGAAGATGTACCTTTATCATTCTTATTTCTTATCTCAGAGACTTCTTTTCAGATGATGTATATATGTTATCATGTATTCTGATTTATTGTATCTATTCTCACATACCATGCGACATGTGCAGTGGATGCTATTTAGTGGATGTACTTTCATTATATTGTTTATACTTATGCATTTACTTATGAGATTATGTATCTGTTATTTCTTTATGATCTTGAGACATTGTACTTGGAACTTAAACTAATTAATTAATAATTATTAAATGTGACTCAACGTAAAGGAATCCTTGAGGAATTGAAACTATATATGCTATTGCAAATGTGTATTTGATATGTATGTTCTTATTGCTTCCGCATTAATGTTATCTTGATGTTGTTTAAACTTCAAAAAAAAAAAGTTCAGTAAACATTGTAACATGTTAGGTTTAATTCTCTTGGGTTCCCGAGCGGGGCGTTACAGTTTCATAATTAGAGATGCATAGGGGATATGATTGCTGGTGGAGGCAAATGCCTTCTAAATGGAATAAATAACGTGGTAGAAGTTGAAGCTTCTCTTTTGTTAATTAGAGATTCAAAAAAGTTTGGAGCGAAAAAATTGCATGTTGAAGGTGGCTCACAAATAGTTATTAATGTCATTATTAAAGGTGATGTAGAGGTATAGAACCCCAAAAATCAATGATGAGTTGACATCCATGGAGAACTATAAGATCTCACACACAAAAAGAAATGGGAACAAAGAGTTAAAATAATGTCTAACTGGGCTTTGAACCTAACATTATTATGATTGCCATTGAGGATTATTCTAATGTCAGATGGGAGGAATGAAAGCAACCCAATAATTATTCTCTTACTCCCTTAACTAGCCACCTTTCCCCTCCTATTAATGTGGTATGCAACTAATGGTGTTGAGGAGTTATTATTCTTCATAAAGTACTATGATGAACATAACAACTCTTAAATAACACCCCATCAATAACCACCTTAAAAAATAAAGGTGTGTGCCTCAAACTTATAAGCTTTATAAGTTACAAATGATTTGTAGAGGAAAACAAAGTGAGACTTGTGAAAAATGGAAACCTCTTTCACCCTCTAGTGCAGGAAACAACAAAATCCCTTTCATGGACACAATAGAAGGATTTGTTTAGACAAAATGTTCAAATTTACCTACCTCAAACTTATAGATGTGGTTGATAAGCTTCTAGGAGATTTGTTCTATTTGTTGGAAATTTTCCATCACACCAACACGTATATGTATTCATGATTATGGCATGGGCTCTACAATTGGGAGAAGGTAAGGATATTGTCAGGTTTATGATGATAGCTTTGCTAGGCTTAGATGAAATTTTGGATGCATTAATTCTTAGCATTGGGATCAATTTGGGATAGAAATAAAGTGAAATTGAAAAAATCCTAGACACAAAGTACACTACATTTGTTTGTAGATTTGATGAAAGACCAAGGAACAAATATTTTAAGAAGGCAAGGAAAGAGGCTTGGTGTACCCTAAAAGTATTGGTCATGTAACAAACAATTAATATAGATATTGCATAGATGAAAGCTCATGTGAGTTGATCTGTAAAAGATGAGGACCAATTGCAAGAGCTGAGGAGAGAAAGGGAGGAGACATATAAAGATGAGGAAGATAGATCTAAAGCTAGAATTAATTTAGTGCTTAGAACAAAGATTAAGGGGTTTGTCCTACATACCCATAGATGAAGCCTATAACGCCCCACTTGGGAACCTAAAAGAAATAAACCTAATATGTTACAAAGTTTATTGAACTATTTTTAAAAAAAAATTAAACAACATAAAAGTAATAATAATGTGAAAGAAATATATACATGATCAAGAACACATAATCAATTACAAATAAAGTTTCAATTCCTTAAGGGTTCCTTCACGTTGAGTCACATTTAAGAAAGTTTTATTAATAAGTTTAAGTCTCAATTATAATGTCCATAATCATAAAATGAATAAACACATATATAGTCATATAAGAAAATGCATAAGTACAACTAATAATATGAAAGCACATCTAATGAATAACATCCACTATAAATGTCACAGGGTATGTGAAAATAGATACAAATACATCAATATACAATACAATATCCTGTAGGATCTCAAAACACATGATACATAGATACATGAAATGAATAGTGTAAAGTTTTAATATGTTGAGGTCTTGATTGGTGTAAATCTCAATTTCAATATGACTAGATAATGCAGAAGTTGAATTTCAGTGGTACTATTATATTCTTATCACTTGATGTTATTGATGAATGAAATAATGTACTAAAGTGGAAGTATATATATATATATATATATATATATATATATATATATATATATATATATATATATATATATGTAGTAGACTGCGATGAGAGAGTAAGACTACTGTTGTTATTGGTCTACTCTCCATTGTAGACTAATATTTATATATGTGATCAGGAGAGAAGTGAATAGTTACCAAAATAGGCATGGTGACCTTTCACATTCGAAAGTGATGATGACTCAAAACTGTCATTGACAATATTATTGACAGTTGAAGACATAATGTTATTTAATACCAATGATTATATTAACAATAATGCTGTTGTATGATAACAATAATGTTATCAACTATAAATGCATTATGAACAGCCGATAGTGGACTTTACGTAAATACAAAATATAGTTGGCTATAAGATACTACAAGGTAATATTACTTATAAGATTCAATTATAATCTTATGCATATTATATATGTATAATATTATATATATATATACACACACACACATATATATATGTATATATATGTATATATATGATATATATGTATATATATATACATACATACATATATATATGTATAGATATATATGTATACATATGTATACATATATGTATACATATGTATACATACATGTATGTATATATATATACATATATATATATATACACACACACATATATATATATATACATACATGTATGTATACATATGTATATATATATATGTATACATATATGTATACATATATATATGTATACAATGTATATATATATATATATATATATATATATATATGTATGTATGTATGTATGTATGTATGTATGTATGTATGTATGTATGTAATATTATATGTATATATATATTAATTATGTAATATTAGTTTTGAGTAAAGATAAAGAATATAGATTCAATTTCACACATGCTAATATTCTTAACACTCTCTCTTTAGCAAGGTAAATTGAAATAAGATTAACTTACATAAGCAGTTGTAATCATCATTATGTTTTAAGCTAAGAGAGAGAAAAAACAAGAAAAGAAACATAATGAGTTTTCATGATCTCCGACTATTGCCCAAAGACCAATGAAGGTTATCAATGTGTCTAGCAAAATTTGGCCCATAGAACAAAGATAACCCAAACTTTCAAAACAATGGGTTTTCGTGGTGTTCGACTATCACCCAAAGACCCATGAAGGTTATCAATATGTTCGATGAAATCCAGCCCAAAGATAACACCAAATTCAACCATTGTTTGAAGATAGATCAACTAAAATAAATTCGTCACTTTATAGTAGGATCAGAACACATGAAAGGTCATCACCTTTCACAAGAAAAGTTGTCACTTTTCACAATACAAGCTTGCAAGAAAAAATAATTGGTATTCATGAATATATTAGATAATAAATGCATTTATAATAATGTCACACCAAGTTTACCTTTGAAGTACACAATTTTCAACTTTGCAAGAGGTTTGGTGAAAATATCAGCATTATGTTCATTTGTACTGATATAACTTAATTTAATGATATCTTTGTTGACCATGTCTCTTATGTAGTGATAGGGAGTCTCGATATGTTTAGATTGATTGTGGAAGACTAGATTTTCTGATAGCTTGATACAACTTTGATTATCACAATGAAACATAGTTCGTTTTAGAGGTTTTCCAAATAGTCCAAATAGTAGTTTCATTAACCAAATTGCTTTATGTGCTCCCATGAAAGTGGCTACATACTCGGCTTCAGTAGAACTCAATGCAACAACTGGTTGTTTTCTACTGAACCAAGATATCATAGTCGACCCAAGACTGAAGCAACAACCTATAGTGCTTTTGCGGTTAGAGGAACAACCTACCCAATCTGAGTCAGTATATCCTTCCAAATTTATCTCAACATTTTCATACTTTAATCCAAAGCCAATAGATCCTCGTAAATATCTCAATATATGTTTTGCAGCCATAAGATGAATCTTTTTTGGTTTACACATAAAATGACTAAGGACATTTGTAGCATGGCATATGTTGGGTCTGGAATTCACAAGATACATAAGAGATCCAATTATTTGTCCAAAGAGAGTAGGATCAATGTCCTCAGATCTTCTTCTTTTAGCTTGTGTAAATTTGTTTCCATCAGAGTAGATAAGGACTTACTATCCATCATTCCAAATCTAGTCAGAATATCTTGAGTGTACTTTCCTTGATGTAAGAAAATGTAGTCTTTCTTTTGATTAACTTCTAATCCCAAGAAGTAGTGTAGTAACCCTAAATCTTTCATTTCAACTTCAGCTATTAGATCTTGTTTACATTTTTCAATTAATTTATCATCACCTATTATTAACAAGTCGTCAACATATAGAACAAGTATTACCATTCCATCATTTGTGGTTTTGAAGTATATGTTAGAGTCCACTTCATTTTTTGAGTATCCAAGTTTAGATAGGTAGTTATCTATCCTTTCATACCAAGCTCGAGGAGCTTGTTTGAGACCATAGAGTGCTTTCTTGAGTTTACAGACATATAATTTTTTATCTTTTATGGTGAACCCTTCAGGTTGTTCTATGTAGATTTCTTCATTAATGACCCCATTTAGGAATGTAGTTTATACATCCATTTGATGAATCTTCCATCCTTTTTATGCTGCAATTGCAATAATTGTTCTTACAGAAGTGTAACGAGCTACTGGAGTAAATGTTTATTCATAGTCAATGCCAGCTTTCTGAGAAAATTCTCGAGCAACAAATCTAGCTTTGTTTTTTTCAATACTTCCATCAGTGGTGTATTTGATTTTGTATAAGCATTTTTAAGATACAACTATTTTATCTTTAGGCCTAGTTACAATATCCCAAACATCGTTATGAATTATGGAATTGTATTCTTCTACCATGGCATCTTTTCACTCTTGTGACATTAGGGCTTCTTCAGCTGTTGATGATTCAGTTTTGTTTAACTTAGTTATAAGAGCAATGCAACATGATTGATTTCAAGTTCTCTTGTTTTCTTTTAGATCTCATCTGGTTCCACATTGTTTTCTTCAAGCATCTTCCTTGCCCATAAAGGTCTTTTCTTCCCATTAGTTATATCTAGTTCTCTCTCTTCAGGTGTATGCTCCCTCTGATTTTCAGTTTGTCTAATTTCCTCATCATCTAAGATTGGTTCATCTTCTATGTTGGTTGAAATTTTTAAGGTAGAATCCTCTTCAAAAATTACATCTCTACTTATTTCAACTGATCTTTGTCCAGGAATATAAATTCTACAACCCTTGGAATTTTCACTATTTCTTATAAATATACCTCTCTTCCTAGAATGTTCAAGTTTAGTCCTCTTTTCTTTGGGTATGTGAATATATATTAGACTTCCACATATTCTAAGATGAATTAGATTTGGTTTGGTCCCTGAGAAGACTTCTTTAGGTGTGGTATTCTTTAGAAATGAATGTGGACATCTATTTTGAATGTATACTGTAGTCTTAGAAGCTTCTACCCAAAATGAGGCATGCATATTTGATCATGTAACATAGCTTTTGCAGCTTCAATGATGGTTCTATTTTTCCTTTCTGTGACTCCATTTTGTTGAGGATTATAAGGTATTGTATACTCCCTCTTAATCCCAACAGAATTACAAATTTTTTTGAAGATATCAGATGTATATTCTCCTTCATTTTCTGATCTTAATGTTTTAATCCTTTTGCTTATCTGATTTTCTACTAATGCTTTGAAGGTTTTGAATTTTGATAGAACTTCATTTGGTTCTTTGACTTTCAAGAAATAGATCTAGGTCTTCCTAGAAAAATCATCAATGAAGGATATGTAATAAAGGAAACCTCCTAGAGAAGGTGTGGGCATGGGTCCACAAAGGTCTAAGTGGACTAGTTCCAAGACTGATTTTGACTTATGTTCACTAGAGGGACAAGGTTTTTTAATGATTTTCCCTAGAGCACACCCTTTGCAAGTTCCTATATGAGATGAGTCTAGTTTAGGAGTACTAGAAGTTATCTTATCTAAATTAGGAAGTAAACTAAACCCAATGTGCCCAAGTTGTCTATACCATAATTCATTAACATTGGATGTTTCAAGACTAAAAGCTTGAGTTTGAATATTGCTTAATCTATATAATGTTCCAAATCTAGACCCTATGATAATAACACTTTTCATATTTGAGTTATTAGGCCAATATAGCACTTTGTCTTTGTTGAAGGTGACATGATATCCATCATCGGTTAGACTTGAGATAGAAATTAGGTTCCTTTTTATGCCTATTACAAATAAAACATCTTTAAGATTAAGTGTAGTTCCATCTTTTAATTTTATAAAACATGTCCCAATACCTTTTACAAGATAGGTAGAATTGTCTCCAATTGTAACTCCTTCAGTGATATAAGTTCCAAATGTATCAAACATATCTCTAAATCTAGAGATGTGATGGGAAGAACCACTATCTACAATCTAGGCTTCTTTATTTTAATTTACTTCACTTGAAAGTGCGGAATAGTATAGTTGATTTTCATCTTCCTTTATTTCGGCAAGGGAGGCTAGAATTTTCTCTCTTTCTGGACAATTTCTGAAAGTGTGTCCTATCTTCTCACACTTATAACACTTAACATGATAATGATCTTTATTAAAATTCTTTTTATTATTATTGAATTTTCTCTTTCATTTATTCGAGACAGTGTGAAGAGCTTGATCCTCTCCCTCTTGATTTGAAATGATCCCTCTAGAGATTAACCTTGATTCTTCTACTATGCATTCATTTTTCAACTGATCAAATGTAGGAATTGAAGGTCTACTTACTGCTTGTATGAAGGTATCCCAAGACATTGGAAGCCCTCTCAGAGCTATTAATGAAAGTTCTCGATCTTCTATTTTGTTTCCAATGGAAGATAATTGTTTCTTCGTTTCAAAAATTTTCTCAAAGTAAGAGTGAATAGAATCTCCTTTTTTAATTTTAGTATTTAGTAATTGAGATTTTAAGGTGATTAGTCTACTTTAGTTATTTATCTCAAAAGTATTTTTTATAGTCTTGAATAATTCATATGCGCTTTTGATCTCTAATATGGAAGGAAGGATGTGATCTTTAACTGAATCAACAATGATTTTCCTTGCTTTATTATTACGTCTTTTCTAGGTGAGTTTTTCGATTTCAGCTTGAGGTATTGGGATATCTTTTTCAATGTAGTCTTCAAGTTCTAGTTCTTCTAGAATTGTAATGATATGGGTTTTCCAAGAGAAGAAATTTGATGCACCTTCAAGTCTATCTTCCACTCTAACATTATTTGCCATTATTTCTTCCTACAAAATTGAGATTTCTCTACTAATTTGGCTCTGATACCACGTAAAGTTTTAATATGTTGAGGTCTTGATTTGTGTAAATCTCAATTTCAATATGACTAGATAATGCAAAATTTGAATCTCAGTGGTACTATTATATTCTTATCACTTGATGTTATTGATGAATGAAATAATGTACTGAAGTGGAAGAATAAATGTATATGTAACAAATATATATAGTAGACTACGATGAGAGAGTAAGACTGTCATTTTTATTGGTCTACTCTCCATCACAGACTAATATTTATATATGTGATCAGGAGAGAAGTGAATAGTTACCAAAATAGGCACGGTGACCTTTCACATTCGAAAGTCACGATGATTCAAAATTGTCACTGACAATATTATTGATAGCCAAAGACATAATTTTATTTAATACCAATGATTATATTAACAATAATGTCATTGTATGATAACAATAATGTTATCAACTATAAATGCATTATGAACAACCGATAGTGGACTTTACGTAAATAAAAAATATAGTTGGCTATAAGATACTACAAGGTAATATTACTTATAAGATTCAATTATAATCTTATGCATATTATATATGTATTATGTGTGTGTGTGTGTGTGTGATATTATATGTATATATATAATTAATAATGTAATATTCATTTTGAGTATAGATAAAGAATATAGATTCAATTTCACACCTGCTAATATTCTTAACAAATAGAAGTCTTCAAGATAAGAGGAAGAATGACAATGATACCACTGTATCAAGGAGCATCCAACATCTATCAATCTGAGGGGGACCCAAATGGTAAGAATACACTACCTCCTGACTGCGTGGTCACCTAATCAGGCTCCCACTCCCATTGTGTAGGAGAGATAATGTATAATCCACACACAAATAATCAAATCAAACTACTCAAAAAGAAGAGATAATAAAAATTGAAAGGACAGTCATTCCAATACTAACATCTCATACCATGTCAACATACAAATACCAAGACAAAAAATATACAACCACCTCAAAATCAATGTCAAGTGTCACAAGCATAATGACCAACATATAACAACTATCATCAATAAAAGTAAACTAACAATCACTAACTCTAACAATAAAAACACCACTAATGAATAATTGATCATTCATTAATAAAAATCAACTGTCAACAATAAATGACATGTAACGCCCCACCATGTAACCCAAAATAAGTTAACCTAAATTTTTACTAAGTTTTTCAAACATTTTTTTAAAGTTAAAGATAATAACTTATCAACAACAGTTATAACATAGTGGAAGTAATTAACATTCACATAAAGACATACCATAAAATAGATTGCAATTCTTAAGGGTCCCATGAATCACATTTAAGTTTAATTAATAATAAATTTAATATATAATAAATCTACATCAAATAATAATATACTAGTATGAATCCATTTAAATAATATACAATTATATATGATGCCACTTGGCAATAAACATAATGCACAATCATCCACTATATAGGTCATAGGGTATGAAAGGCTGAAATAATACACATCATGAAATAAATTACATCATCTCTTAAGATCTTATGAAATCAAATACAATACAATAGTACAACCATCCATCATAGAAATACAAGAATAGATAGAAAGGAACATCTGCACAAACACATCCAACAATAACATCTGAAGGTTGGATCTCAATGGTATAAGAAAAAGCACTACCACTTGACCTTGTGGAATCTAAATGGCCCAATCCCACTATGCTGAGGAGATAGTCTCAAGTCCCAAACAAGATAACAAACTCAAAAGTCAAAAACCAACATCTAGGTTCAAGGAATCACCTAAAAGCAAACTATCTCAAAGGATACCAAGACACAAGTATTAACTAATCCCAGAGGCAACACAAATATGTAGGAAATCTACTATGCAAGTGGGAAAATATCAACACACAAACCAAATCTAAGGTTTCTTGGCTAGTCTTTTAATCCTCTAGCCCCCTAGTGACTCTATGTGGCACTATTATCCTTTCATAGTGACAAGGCATACTAACGAGTCAACTCTAAGGTTATCCGACTAGTCTTTTAATCCTTCGGCCCCTTAGTGACTTTCTATGGTACCAATATCTTGTTAATTCATTTTAAACCCATTTAATGAAATGTTATCACTTATTAAATAACCTACAATGGGTTACCCATTAGCCTCTTTAGGGCATTGGCCTCCATTGCAAGCCACTTCCAAACATGAAATACATATAACCTACCCTAAGCTCAGTAAAATAAAAAAATCACAAAAGACCACATACCATACATCAGTTCTTAAACAAGCAATTGACAAGTACTAAAAAATCACTGATCATAATCATAAATTCCATCACTTCAATCATCCTAACAAGACTAATTAAAAATCAAGTACATATAAACCAATCCACATGATAACATGACATCACCAAGAAAAAATCATACAAACACCTCAGTCCTATACAAGCAACTAAAAAGCAATCCAAATACAACCGATCAAAGACTCAAAGGTTATATCAAATAGGTCACACCATTCACCTCAGTTTCACACAAGAACATTGGAAAGAAATAACAATTAATGCATCAAAACATGTCATAGAGTATACCAGACACATTACCATGATTGAGTATAAAAAATCAAGATCAAAACATCATCATGACATCACAAAACAAAATTCCCAAGCCTCTGGTAAACATCCTGACTGGCTAAAGCTAAGTCAAACCCAAAAACCCCAACACCAGTAAATCACATGTTACATAAAGTGCATACAAAAGTGAATTTCATAATTCATTAGGTTTTGAAAACCCTAAAGTTTAATATTTACTAAAAGTTTTTAGAATAAATCACAAACAATTCTATAATGGAAATCAATTTTCTCAAACAAGAGTTTCAACCCATAGAACTTTTGAAAACAAAAACACAACATACATGAAGAGAAAAGAATTTGAAGAATGAGCAATTGCTGCACAAACCCACAAGATTCTTACCTAGATATGATGCTAAAACAATGAACACACAAACACACAAGAATCTTCCTTTTCTTTTGAAAACCCTCTTTTTGAAAATTGGCTCCTCCAAACCTGTGTATCTAGAAATGAACTCTAATTTTCTTAATAAAGAGTTTTTCTCCAAATTAAGGCTTTGATCATGTAATCATGTGAAAACCCTTTGTCTTTAGTTACTATATTTTTATTTTCATACACACACTTTATGCAATTTAATTAAAATTAACTTTATTAAATTAAAACTTTCTCTCCCTTATTAAATCGTGTGACATTTTTAATATAATATTTATTAATTTAACTAATAATATTATTTAGAGTTTATTAAAAATAAAACTCTAAATAAATTATTATTAAATTGAATAAATATAAATACGCCTAAATTAGAACTTTAATCAAAATTTTTAAATTTAATTCAATCCAATCAATAAGTAAAAACTCACAATAAATACACCATCAAAAGTAATATCCAACAAGTACACCACTAAAGGAAAATATAAAAAACCATGAAGGAGACTCAAGCTACATACTATAGAGTGTCATCACATGATCCAACTCTAAGGTTACTCTAGCAGTCTCTCAGGAACTCGACCCCCTAGCGACTTTGTATGGAACCAGAATACCCTCTCATGATGACAAAGAAACTAGTCACACCTCTCAAGGTATCATCTCCATCTCATTCTTAGTCTATACAAGTACTCAAGGCATGGACAAGGAAAAATCTCTAACTTATTTTTTTGATGTATCTCAAGGAAAAGGGCTAGGTAAGATATTTTAATTACTATGTTACCACTTGTTACACAACTTATAATGAGTTACCCTGGTAGCCACTTTGGGCCCCGACCCCCATTGCAAGCCACTCTCATAGACATGCACCTATACTACCTTCCCAAAAATCACAAATCACAATAGAGTCCCATACTACAAGAGTAATATTGATCAAATTTAGTTCCTTAATAGGAAACCCAAAAATAACATTGGTTCCCAAAACTCAAGTTCTTATAAATGCTCAATAGCATAAAGCTCATAAAACATAAATCTCAATTCAAATCATAAAATTCATCATGACATCTAGCCAAATAATCATAAAAGAAAATCTCAAAAATGCCTCTAGTACACATCCTAACTTGACCAACTAAACAACCCACAAATAAAAACTATCAAGAAAATAAACATCACAAGACTATAAATAGAATATTAGAAAACACATAATTTTCAACCATATGATTTAATTCCACCAATTTCTCTTGTTTAGTTTGGATCATAAGGATGTGTTTAAAAATAAAGTAAGAATATATATGTTAATATAAATTGTTATGCTAATATACTTATTTAAATCAATAAGTATTTAAATATCCAATCTCTTTGCATATAAACTATCCTGCAATATTATTATAATTTTAATTTAAATAATATATGATTTAATTAATAACATAAATGTATATTAATAGATTAAATATTAATATCAATTTCATTTTTAAAATATTAATCTGACTTCTATTTAAGTCCAATATTAATATTTACTTTTCCTTTAATGCATAATGCAACTAGAGATAAAATTATAAATTTTATTTAGTTATTGATAATTTCTCTCATAAAGTCAAATAGTTATTAACTAAATGACTACAAAGTGAACTCTACCAAAACTTCTCTTAAAATATAATAAAATTCTAAATATTTATTTATTGACTTCCCTCTTGCATTAATAATTATAGACTCATTTATATGTAACTAAGAGTTTAATTAGACTTAAATAATCACTAATACTACTATTCACTTTATAAATAAATGGATAATATTTATTTAATTTTAGAAATTAATAAATTATTATTATTTTTTAAATAAATAAATCTAAAAAATTAAATGATTTTTTTATAAAATAAAAATAAACATGCAACTAGTATTTTCACATGTCTTTGATCTCTCAAATCATGCAAGCATACTATACTTAGTTTTTTATTTTTAGCATATTTGTTTTCACATGTATGTAACCTTACTATACTTAGCTTTCTATTTTTAGCATATTTGTTTTCACATGCATGTAACCATACTATATTTAGCTTTCTATTTTTAGTGTATTTGTTTTCACATGCATGTATACGTTTAGTTTTTGATAAGAAAAACAAGTTTTACAGAGATCCTGAAACCCAATAGTTAAAACAAAAACCAAGACTAATAATAAGCATATAAAGCCCAGCCAAACATATACAAGTCACACGACTGATAATAAGCATGAAAGCCTAGCCAAACATAAAGGCCAACGAAAAAGCCAATTCAACTTACATCCAAAAAGCCAAAACAAGAAAAAGCCAACTTGACAAAAAAAAGAGTAAACTAACATCAAAAGATAAGAAAAAATAAACCATGATTACTCTTTTGTATTTTTCTCAAGCTACTGCATCGTCTGAGCTGCTTTATAGACTTTATGAGTCCCCTCAACAATTTGCTCCTGACTCTTCTAGGCTTCTCAATCTAGGCTACTGAAAGTAATTTTTATCACCGCATCCTCTTCCACCTTGGCTCTTTCTCTGTCCTTGTCCTCACTCTCATCTAGCAGACCTCTGGCTTTTAACATTCCAGTAAGGGACAAAATGTTATCATTGATAGAATTGAGGATGGAGATCATCTGATCCACCAGATTGTGATTATAGTTTTGCATGTATACGTTTAGTTACAACATGCTTTCCTCTCAATTAATCTTTTACTTTCCAAATAAATATTGCAATTAAATTATTTTAGATATAAGAATAATATTTATCTATATTTAGAAAACTCATGATAATCTCATGGTTCTAATGACAAATTTAAAGTTGAAACCCTAATTGTTTAATTTATTATTTTCTTCCAAATCAACATTTTCGTTATGTTAGAAAAGCGTTTATAAGAATATAGTCACAATAATTTTTTACAGTTTTTCTTTAATTTTCCTCAATCAAGTTTTCTCGATTAATAAGTTTTCATTTTCAAAATCTACAAAATAATTCTTTATTCAACAACTAATACAGTAAATTAATAAGCAATATGCAAACACCCAAGAAGACACGAAGTAGACAAATCTTTCAATTTAATTCTACAATGGGTTTTCAAACCCTACCTCAAAACCATAGCTAAAATATGAGACAATCTGTATGCATGCAAATCAAAACCCTTTGAAACTTTCAACAATTCTTTTGATCCAATTCTAAATTTTTGCTCCCAAAACCTCAAAACCACAGCTAAAATCTAAGAAAATATGTGAATGCATGCAAATCCCAAACCCTCTGAAACTCTCAACAATTCTTTTGATCCAATTCTAAATTTTGCTCCCCAAAACCTGTGTAATTGCAAAATGAGCTCTAGATCTTTGATAAAGAGTTCTCCCCTTAATTGGGGCTCTGATTGTGCAATCACGAGAGGGAACTCAATAATCAATTATTGTTTATTACTTTATTACCTTTTACCTTTTCATGCACAACTCTTTTAGATATTTAATTACAAAATATCTTAATTTAAATAATTATATTTCTCTCTTTAATTAATTTTTGAAGCATTTTTAATAATATATTTATTAATTTAATTAATAACATTATTTAGAGTTTATTATTAAAATAAAACTCCTAAATTATCATCATTAAATTAAATAAATACAACTACATGACAATTATAACTATAACTTTATCTTTAAATTTCCTTTTTAAAAAAAATTGGTAAATAACTGTAGCCTTTAATCTATTTTATTAATAAAATTAAAAATACAAGGGTTCCTCTATTCTGACGGGCACTGGTAGGAAAGAACAAAGAAAGAAAATCTCCAGTCTTGCGTGAGACCATAGTCCTATATTATACATCAATAAAAGGGGCATACCCTAGTTTATTAAAATATACATAATATCAAGGTAATTACATCAAAAAATGCTTCAGATAGATCTTTAAACCATCTAGATTTACAGTTGAAGAACTCCTGATCTTTATAAGACATCACATAATAAACAATAAGGAGTGTTAGAGGTTAGAAAATCATAATTAAATGATAAATTGTGATAGTGTTTTATGGAATTCGAAGGGAGCAAACTCCATCATAATAGCAGATACTTTTAAAATATTGAAATACATAGAATAAATCATAACAATTAATCGAGAGATCAAGGAAAGTTATGCAAATAAGCCCAATTCTAATTCATATCACTCTATAATAGTCGAAATGATTGAGCGATAAACTATGCCAAATTTATATGTGCCAAGACAACGAACTCAAAAGTGACACTTATGCAAATGAAGGAAAACCAAATTAACAAACTATAATGATATCTGCTTTCCCAAAATGTAGAGACCGTTAACCAGATTATGTGGTAGGAATAGATATCAAATTACTACCTTAATTTGTACTAGTTATATTATTTACATTTCAAAAACATATACATGATAGATTGGGTTGAGAAGAGGACTACTTATAAAATGTGTCCTTACTATCAACTTGTTGAATAAGAAACTATAACTGTAAACCCTTAAATAGTATGTAATAAACTGAAACCTATTTGAAATACTAAGCCCTATTTTTAACTGGGTCAAAAAATTACTACCAAAAGGACCCAGAATTACTAAGTATGTCACTACATTTTCTTAAACACCATGATAATCTCTGAAGCCTCATGCAAATTTGTGGCCTTTGAACCTGGAGGAAACTTGTAGGCCATCCTGCCTCTACTTGATTTTTCATAATTTGGGAGGTAGAATTCCACATTATCCAATTTAGAGAGATTTGTATTTGGGTGAATGTATGCATCAAAGGCCCTTAAATAATTCAGGAGCCAATCTCAACCAGGGTCCTCAATTATTCCTCTCCATCTTAGCAAGAAGTTAATTCTTGCTTCCATCTTTGGCTACTCTTTAAAGAACTGAATATTCTCCCTTATCACCAGACATGGTCACCTTGGGCTTCTAGTGAGCTTTAGACTATCTAGTTCAAATTCCATGTATGCTTCAGGAAGGGGGATCTGTAGCCTAGCATCAATGTTAGCTACCACTATCTGCAACCCTATCAACCAATAGGGGTCGAAAATGTTGTAGCTTAGCCTTATTATGTCCCATTTCTCCACCCTACCCTTGCCAGGCAACCTACCCAAAGCCCTATGATATCACTATTAGTCCTCCATGAATACTCATAGTTGAAGACCCCCTCTCCTAGCGCTCTACTAACTGCAATTTGGCTCATATTGTTTATTGGCCGAAATAACCTATTCCATCTTTCTTGCTTAATCAGACCATAAAAGGCCATGGTGCAATTTTCAAACACATGAAAAAGACAAATATTAGTATCCATGGAGGACCAAAATTGCAGACCACGGGCTACAGAGGGTATGAACTCTATAGAGCCGAAACTACTAGTTATAGATTTAGGGCAAAAAAACCTAGAAATAGAAATAATGACAAGGACACCCTAACGGGTTTGGAAATGCCACTCAAAAGCATAATAACATGGATTTTATTACACAAAAGAAAGATATACCTCATAATCTGGTACAAGGCCTGCTTAATGATTAATAAAATCTTGGGGGGGGGGGAATAAGATGGGAATAAATAAACACCAAGGACGAAGAAAGTCATAAGTTTTGGTTATAAATTAATAAATTTTTGCCATCTGTTCCTTTATTAGCTAGGCTATCAGCTTCCTTATTGCCTTCTCTGTAGATATGTGAGAACCTTCTTCAAATTTTTCTAGAAGTTTAAGTATCATTTCTAATCTGGTATTTAGGATCTAGTTTGGTGTTTCCCCTTTTTTGAGAGCATTTAATATGATCTAAGAATCCCCTTCAGTCATGATCTTTCTAATGCTTAGGCTATTGTATATTTTTATACCTTTTTGTACTACTTCAAGTTCTGCTACATTATTAGTCGATATATCCAATGATTTGGATCTTTTGCTAACCAATTACCTGATTCATCCCTTATGATGCATCCTATGCCTACTTTTCTAGGATTTCCTCTTGATGCCTTGTCGAAATTCAATTTCTTTTATCCTAGCAGAGGGGGTTCCCATTTGTAAGCTTGCCTAGCTAGATTGTTTTTCTTTTTGTAGTAGAGAGTAGGATTAATTATTAGTGGCCACAATTTTTTAATCTCTGCATCCCATTCAATAAATGTTCCTTCTTCTCTTGGTCTCTTCTTGAGATCACTATTCATAACTTCCGTAATAGCTACTTCTATCTTTGAAAGGAGAGCTTGCTCGTTAAGATTTTGATTTTGAAAAATGTAGCGATTTCTTTCTTTTCAAATCTCCTAGGTTAGAATCGCTGGTGATATATTCCACAATTTCTCATATACTTTATTAAGGGGGTCTTTAGGCCAACCCAATAGATGATCTATCCATTTGCCTACAAGAGTGGCAGTCTAATTAAGTTTGTATTGGAACCACCCCCAACACTCCTAAGTATAATTACAAAAGTATAGGAGATGTTCTACAGTTTCTTCATTTTCTTTGCATAATATGCATCTTGATGGTCCCTCAAGATCCATTTTTAAAATTCTATCTACTAGTAGCATTCTCATTTGCATGGCTGCCCAAAGCAACAAACTTGCTTTGGGGAGTCCTACTGGGTCCCAACATAAATTAATTGGGAGGGTACTAGCTTCCCATCTTTGGGAATTTGTGATCAATCTATACCCTTCTTTTACTTTATAAATCCCATCTTTAGAGGCTGCCCAAATTAGTTTGTTCTCCCTATTTTTGATTGAAATTGGGCAATTTTTTAGAATGTTTTCAAATTTCTCTTGATCCACTTGATTGAGTCCACAATTAGATATGGTTTTCCATTTCCACGTCTTTCCTAATTTAGAATAATTTTCCTCTAAATAATCTGCCACTTTTGTCCCCATATTTCCTTGAGATGGTTTATAGCTTTCGGGGTTAAATCTAAATAGTTTAGGGGAGGATATCCATTCCATGAATCCTCCCAAAATAGAGCTTTTTTTCCTTTCCCTATATCCCAAGTGAGGTATTTAGATATTAGGTTCTGACAATTAATAAGGAAGTTCCATCCTATAGAACCTTTAGGGGGTTCTCTAATTCTAAATAAAGATGTATTATCTAAAGGGTTAAGATATTTATTAAATAGGATTCTAGCCCATTTCCTATTCCTTTCTTGGTACAGTCTCCATACTTGTTTAGCTCCTAATGCTTCATTCTACCATTCTAGATTCTTGATTCCTAGACCCCTAGTTTCTTTGGGTTTGCAAATATTGCTCCAACTGATTAAAGCTACCTTTTTCTTATCCTCCAATCCATTCTAGAAGAAATCTCATAGTTTCTTTTCAATTTTAAGGTTTATGTTTTCAGATAATTGTGTATAAGAGAGTTGATAGGTGGGAATTGCTGATAAAGCTGCTTTGATTTTAGTAGTTCTCCTAGCCTTGGTCAACCATCTCCCTTTCCATGATTCTGTTTGATTATCAATTTTCCCTAGAATATACTCCCATCCTAGGTTGGATTTGCTTCTCTTGTCAAGGAATATTCCTAGATATTTAAATGGAAAAGTACTCTTTTTGAACCCTAATTTATTGCATATCTGATCTTCTCATTCCTTAGGTGTATTTAAGAAGAAGATTTCTAGTTTCTCAATATTGATTCTTTGACTTGAAGCTTTAGTATATGTCTCTAAAATATGTTGCATATGTTTTGCCTCATTCAATGTGTTGATTCCAGTAAGAATAGTGTCATCTGCAAATTGTTGATGGGTCATATTTTCTATGTCTTTTGTAACTCTAACTCCTTGCATGAATTTGATTGCTCTTCCAAATGATTCTGCCATGATGATGAATAGAAATGGGGATATTGGGTCTCCTTGTTTGATACCCCTAGAAGTACTAAAGAATCCTTTCGGAGTGCCATTGATGAGAAGAGAAACTTTGGGGTAGATATACATTGATATATGATGTTTATCCATTTTTTAGAGAAACCAAAGGCCTCTAGGGTTTTACAAAGGAATCTCAATCTACTTTATCATAAGCTTTTTTGATGTCTAGTTTTAATAACATACATGCTTCATTGTTTTTAATTGCAGAGTGTATAGTTTCTTGAATGATAGATATCCCGTCTAGTATGGATCTACTTGGGACAAAACTAGTTTGTTCTTCCAAAATTAGTTTAGGAAGGAATCTTTTGAGACAGTTAGCTAAGATTTTTGAGAAATCTCCTCCTATAATGAAGGTCTCATTTGGCTTTGTGTTGATAAAATTGCTAATTTCGTTCTATATAGCTAATTTCTCTATTGATTGGATGGGCCTGTAAACATTTATTATAATCAACTATATGTTTGATTTTTTGCTGACTGCTCTACTTCCCATCTAGTTAGTATGGGAGGTGATTACTTCTACATTCATTTGCTGAGAATTCCAAATGATTCCAAGTCCTCTTAAAGCTCCCTGTGACTGATTAAATTCTGATTTCTATTTCCCAATTTCTAACTTAACTTTATTCCCTCTTCCTTGTTTAATTTTGTTTCTTGTATTAAAGTAATGTCTAAGTCAAATAAGGTGAGATTACGCTTTAATAAGCATTTTTTGCTAGGGGCATTTAAGTCCCTAGCATTCCAAGTTGTGATTCTCATTGTTCCTTGGGAAGGATCTTCCCCTTCCCACTTTGTAGAATATCAAGAATCTTGGTTTGTTCCTTTACCTACCATGCTACCTCTCTAAATTCTTTTAGAAATTTCCTTACTGATTTCTTCTTTCTTTTCCCACAATTTGGTGTCTTCATTCCTTCTTGATTTACTGATATACCTATTCTTTCCAAATTTTGTTCCTTTAGCACTTTATCTGCTATTACTGAATATTCTCTTTCTTGTAGGTCTTCTATAATAATCTCTTTGACTGTCATCTTATTAATTTGATAATCCTTAAATTCTAAGATTTGGTCTTTCCCTAAATCCTTAATCTCTTTACTGTTTTCACCTTTGTTAGGGCTGTCCCCAGTGTCATTCCACATAATTTTCTCTTCGATTAACATATTTATTAGCTTTGAAGATGTTCCCCTCATTCTTGATTCTGATTCTATTCCTTTTTTGCTTGGTGCAAACATGTCCTTTCCATTACTTGGAGTTTTCCATAATTTGTAGCTCTTCTTTTTTGCTTTCTTTCTGATAGTAATGTTGTTCCATTGAGCTGAGTTTGTTGGAGGGATACTAACCTCTTGCTCTATTGACCCTCTTTAGAGGGCTTTTTCTTGTAATCTATCATTTGTGTGATCATTTCCTTTATTAGTTCTTTGTTCTATTTGCTCAATTTTTGCATTTTCAACAAACTCTCTTGCTTGATCTTCTCCTTAGACTTCAATTTGTCTATTTCCATTCGTTGATGTTTCCTGTATTTCTATTATTTGTATCCTTTTCCCTTTATGTTCTTTGTGAACATCTTCCACCAATATTCTTTGATCTATAAGATCATTCTGTAGTAGAAGGATTTCATGGAATAGCTTGTTTAATTTCTTAATATTGAGTTCCATTTCTTCAATTGTCTCTCTTTCCATTTGACAATCCTTATAGCTTTTAAATTTGTCCAGGGAATGCTGATAGTTTATATTAGCCATCCAATCTTTTTCCATCAATCCATCTTTGTCCATATTCTCTTGGAAAAATTCTTCATTATTCTTTGGATTTCTTTTATTTGAATTATTGATCTCTTATGCTACTCTTTGGCTTCCTTTGTTATCCTTAGTAGTTACAATTTCCTCTTTTTCCCATGCTTTTCCCCTACCTATGCTTCCTTTTGAGATTATACTATCTTTAATGTTATTTTTGATATGCATTTTAGTTAAGTTTGGATCCTTTATTTTGTCTATATCTCTTGAGTATTCTCTAAATTATAAATTATAAATGGATCTGTTGGTGATAATTTTCCTACTTACTATGTTTGAGATAACCCCAACAGGCTATTATTTCTTTTTCAACACCCAATAAACTTATTACTTCAGGATTCTGACATTTTGTCAAGCAGTTTGCAGTCAAACTTAGATACCATTGAGTGTACCTCACTAAATAAGAGACTAAAGTAACAATACTAGAGAGTAGTCACTCATCAAATACATGAGACAAGGCTAATCCTTATGCAATGATGAATTTGCAAGAGATATAGCACCCTTGTTTTTTTTTTCAATCAAATTGAAGAATAACAAAGTCTGAAAAGAATTACAACTGAGCAATGAAGAACCTGGTAATCGGATAATAGGATTTGATTCAGAGTCGTCACCCAATGGACAGGATGTGGTGCCGTCTCTCCTCTATATAATCTGCCAAAGAAAGATCAGAATACGAGGTCATGTCTCGCTAGTTAATGGACCATTTCTTCCTCTGCCGCGGCTACCTTATTTCTTGTATTGTGCTTGTAACCTGACCATGATCATTAAATCGCTTCTTGCCCACACTGTCGGAAGATGGGACCGTCGGTTGCAAGGTGAGGTGAAGCCGATAGGAAAACAAGTGCACCAATTATGATTTGTTCATTAAATCCTTCTGCCGGCCCTTTGCAAGATTAATCGCTGATCACAATCACTTGAACGACTGTCAGATTAACATTCCGTGTCCTCGATACTCCTAGTGATTCGACAGCGATTTGAAAGTGGGGAATTTCCAAGCTAGTTCGGTTTGAGATTATTTCTCCTAAGACGTGTTTTGCAGTAATGCCCAAGGGGAATGCCAAACCCGCGGATTGGTGTGAAGGACCAAATGCACCTCCGCCCAATGCGATCGCGTGACCCAAATAGATTCATAATTAATCGGCTCTTTGACTGCTGCTGTCGGCGGAATGAGGGTTTCCTGCTTCTAATTTTGCCAATCCTCAAGACTCCAAGACGTCACCCTTCCCGTAATTCGAATATGCAAATAGTTTTCAACATGAAATGGCTGAAGACCATCTCCAATGTGCAACCCTTCGGGGGATATTTCACCTCCTCAGTTATGCAGATCCAAGGGAGTTTTCGTTCCCAAAGACCTAATGGAAATTTGCAGATCAATGACTACAAATTGCCTCAATTGAAATAGAAATTGAATCCACAAAATCGCTTGCTTTCAAAAGGGAGCCCTATGTCCTCTATTTATCTCCTTGCCGAGAAGTTTCTGGAAATTATTCGGAATCATCTTGCACTACAAATATTAACTTTATAAAATTAAATAATTAACTTTATAAAGTTAGAATACAACCTTTATTAAATATTGGAATGAGTAGGCCCCGCTTACTTAATTGGAAGACAGAATCGACCCTCTTCCAATTAATTATTTGCCTACGAGGGTCAATGATAGGCAAATCCCCTGTTATAATTATGTTGCTAAAAGAGGGACATGACAGTCCGCCCTTCCAGATATTGCTTGCCCTCAAGCAATCTCAGAGCTGGATGCTGCAAAATGGTCTCATTCTCCCAAGTAGCATCTTCGACTGGTAGATCCTTCCATTTAACCAAATATTCTCTGATTACTCTTCGGCGGAGCTATTTTTCTCTGCTTCCTAAAATGAATTCCGGTACCATGATCAATTTCCCTTCATCATCCAGAGGCGGCAAGACTGCAGAAGGTATCACATTCTGTACCAATGCCTTTTTGAGACGTGATACATGAAACACATTATATACTTTGCTGTCTGCTAGAAGCTCAAGTTCATAAGCCAATTCCCCTATTCGCCTAATGATCCTGAAAGGTCCATAATACCTGGGTTTAAGCTTCTCTGACCCACTCCTTTTGAGAGTAGATTGCCGAAATGGTTGAAGCATTAAGTAAACCATGTCGCCCACTTCAAAGCTTCTCTCCGTCCTCTTTTGATCTGCGTATTGCTTATACCGATTCTGTGCTCGAGCGATGTTATCACATAGAGAGTTAATGATATCTTTACTTTCTTGCAGTAAATCCCCAGCACGTGGAACCCGAACATCACTCATCAATAAGTCAATGAAACTGGGTGTATCATAGCCGTATAATGCTCGAAAATGTGTCATTTGGATAGACATGTGGAAAGTGGTGTTATAGCAATACTCACACAAATAAATCCATCTTACCCAAGCCTTCTGCTGATCAGCTACGTAATTCCTCAAGTAGCCTTCCACCCATTTGTTTACAATTTCCGTCTGTCCATCGGTTTGCGGATGATAAATAGTACTGGGTGTGAGCTCAGTGCCACATAATCGAAACACCTCTTGCCAAAAATGACTCAAGAATCTACTATCCCTGTCACTGACAATACTGCGGGGTATCCCGTGTAACCTGAAAACCTCCCTGAAGAATACTTCAGCTACCTGTACTGCGGTGTAAGTAGTGGTGATGGGAAAGAAATGAGCATATTTTGTTAGCCTATCCACCACCACATAAATGCAATCACGTCCTTGAGCCTTGGGCAACCCGGTAATGAAGTCCATAGATATGCATTCCCACTTCTGACACAGAATGGGAAGTGGCTGTAGCAGCCCTGCTGGAAAAGTGTGCTCCTGTTTATTCTGTTGGCAAATGGAACACTCACGAACGTACTGCAAAACATCCTTCTTAAGTCCTTTCCATGTAAACCATTCTTGCACCTGTCTATATGTTTTAAAGTATCCGGGGTGACCAGCTATAGGTGAATCATGAAGAGCTCACATAATGAACTGCCTCACCTTCGATCCTGGGACTAAAAATACCCTGCTCTTGTAAATAATCAATTCATCCACAAGTGTATACCTGGTATCAACAAGTGTCCCATCAACTATCTTAGATGCCCACGAATCTTTGGCATATTCTGTAATAATCAAATGCTTCCAATTCTCAGAGATCTCAATCATTGAACTAAGATGTGGTCTGCGTGACAAGGCATCTGCTACCACATTCTGTGTGCCCTTAACATAAGATATATCGAAGTCATATGCTTGTAACTTACTGACCCATTTCTGCTGCCTATCATTGAGATCCCTTTGCCTGAGGAAATGTCTTAAAGTGTTGTGGTCAATTTTTATGCAGAATTTGCCACCTACTAAGTACTGCCTGAACTTAGCTAGTGCATGCATGATAGCTAACATCTCCTTATCGTAAATGCTGAATGATCTCTCTGGCCCACGGAGTTTCCTGCTTTCATATGCAATTGGGTGTTTATCCTGCATTAAAATAGCCCCAATACCATCTCCTGAGGCATCACACTGGAGTTCAAATGGTTTCGAGAAATCAGGCAATGCTAGTACCGGACATGAAGTCATGATCTCCTTGAATCTGTCAAAACAAGCCTGTGCCTTTTTTGTCCAAACGAAAGCTCCCCTTTTAAGCAAATCTGTTATAGGGGCCGCGTGTCGTGAATACCTGCAAACAAATCTGCGGTAGAAGCCACATAACCCAAGGAACCCTCTTAACTGAGTTAGGTTCTCAGGAGTAGGCCACTCCACAATAGCACGAATCTTATTAGGATCCATCCGTACTCCTTCTCGGCTGATAATATGACCTAAGTATAACAACTCAATCATTCCCAGATTGCATTTGGACTCTTTGGCATACAAGGACTCTTCTTGCAAGGTCTTCAATACTGTTTCTAGATGCTCCATATGCTCATGCCATGTTCGGCTATATACCAAGATATCATCAAAGAAGACTAATACAAACTTCCTCAGTTGACGATGGAAAACCTTATTCATGGTGGACTGGAAAGTAGCTGGTGCATTGGTCAATCCGAATGGCATTACTACAAACTCAAAATGCCCACAGTGACACCTGAATGCAGTCTTCTCAATGTCCTATTTTCTGACTCTAATCTGGTGGTAATCTGATCTCAAATCAATCTTACTAAAGTAGCATGCCCCATGCAGTTCATCTATTAGCTCATCAATCCGTGGGATAGGATATCTATTCTTAATGGTTTTCTTATTCAACATCCTGTAATCTATACACATCCGTAATGAACCATCTTTCTTCTTAACCAAAACTACTGAAGAAGCAAAAGGAGACTTACTAGGTCTGATGTGTCCCATCGCGAGAAGCTCCTTGATGGTTTTTTCTATCTCATCTTTAAGCCTTTTGGGATGCCTGTATGGAGTGATCATAACGGGTTTAGCGCCTTCTTCTAGTTCGATGATGTGCTCGATCCCTCTATCAGGTGGCGTACCAGGTGGAATATCGCTGAATACCTTACTATACTTTTTCCTCAGTATCTGTATGTCGGGATGATATTCTGTCTTTGGTTGTTCCTCCCATGTAGGCATGAGAGTACACATGGCTGCCCATTCAAGATCCTCATGTCTCACCAATCTTTCCAACCGTCTAAGAGAGATTGTTCGGATATCACTATTCTGAATAGCTCTCAATACATGCTGCCTCCCATCTACTTCGAACTTAATCTCCATGTCCCTGAGACGAAAGGTAACTTCACCCAATAAACGTAACCATGTCATGCCTAAAACAATATCCAAATCACCCATATTGACCATGTGGTAATCTGCTTTGAACTCATAATTATTCAGGCGTAAAGGCATGTCTCTGACTATCTTGTTACACTTAAGAGTGTATCCGTCAGCAACCTGTACACGAAGACCTTCAAATTCTTTTGTCTTAATACCACGATGCTCGACCAATCTTACATCAATGAAGTTATGTGTGGCTCCGGTATCCACCAATGTAATCACTTTCTGCCCTGCTAGGACACCACGTAACCTGAAAGATCCTTCCTGTTGAATACTAGACAAACGCCCTTGCTGTAGATGCAATTCAGGTTCTTCTTTCTGTTCTGACTTTCCTGTCTCTTCCTCAGATTCTAAACCAGTGTGTTCATCCTCTTTTGCCGTACCGTCGGAGTCTGATCCTTCGTAATATGCCCACATAACTCTATTGGCTTTTCCTTTTGGTCGCAAGGGACAATCATGATCCCTGTCATATGGGCCTTTGCAATAGAAGCATAATTTCTTCCTTCGCAAGTCATTTAATGCCTCTATATCTAGGGGCGTGGTAGATTTCCCTTTGGTTTCAATGCTCTTCCCTTTATTTTTATCAAACTTCCTATTGTCTTTGAAAGAGGTAGTACTCCTGGGAGTGAACCGGCTAGAAGGGGCTGTAAGTTCCATACTTTGTGCTTTCCTCATGGCTTCCTGCAGTGTTGGTGGGTCAAATTCCTTAATCCATCCCTTGAGGGGTTCAGACAATCCTTCTGTAAATAAGATAACTAACCTCCTTTCCGATACATCTGGTACCATGACTGACAACCTCTGAAATTCACTAATATAAACCTCGACATTGCCAGTCTGTCTTAATTGTGCAAGGTCGCGAAAATAAATTTCTGGATCCTTCTTATCAAAATGTTCAACTAATCTATCTACAAAGTCTTGATACATTGTTACCTGGTTGTGTTGCAAAGTAACCATTCCATGTGACCACCAGTCATGAGCTGCGCCTTCCAGATGCAAGGTAGCATATCTGATGGCATCTATTTCAGACATAGGCCTTAATGCTAGAAAGGTGTCCAACTTATGAATCCAAGCTTGTGCCGTCATCTGACCACTTCCATCGAAAAAGGGTAAAGTAAGTTTACTGACAGCTCGCTGTAACTCGCTATCATAACCTCCTCTAGGTCTCCTATTTTGGCGACTGTTCCTCATATGTTCCCTTCTTTGGTTTAGATATCGATCGAAGTTTAATAATTCACGCACATGCGGGGGTAATGCCTGCCATTCTGCTGTAGCAGCCCTAAGATCATCCTGGAAATCTTCTGGTGCATCGTCTTCTCCCATCTCTTGAGCCTCTTCCCTTAGGAAGGTGGGACGAGTAGGCCTATTTGCTGTCCATGATCTGCGCCTAGGAGCACCTTGTGATCCGGCCACACTCCTATCATCGTGATCAGATGTGCCTCTTCCTTGATCCTGAATCCTGGGCTGAATAACTCTTTCCATTATGGTAGTCAAAGCCTGTAGTGTCTGAGTTATTTCTTGTTGTCCAGTAGTCATGGTTCTGTAAAATTCTCTGGTTTCATCCTCGTTGACTCTGGGAAATCTTGGCGAACTCTGTCTTTCACCCATATCCCTGTTCTTGAATATGGTTCTCGAGTACAACTCTGGAAATTAAAGTACTTTTACCCAATCAGGATGGCAGGACTACTGCTCTGATACCACTGAGATAACCCCAACAGGCTATTATTTCTTTTTCAACACCCAATAAACTTATTACTTCAGGATTCTGACATTTTGTCAAGCAGTTTGCAGTCAAACTTAGATACCATTGAGTGTACCTCACTAAATAAGACACTAAAGTAACAATACTAGAGAGTAGTCACTCATCAAATACATGAGACAAGGCTAATCCTTATGCAATGATGAATTTGCAAGAGATATAGCACCCTTGTTTTTTTTTTTTCAATCAAATTGAAGAATAACAAAGTCTGAAAAGAATTACAACTGAGCAATGAAGAACCTGGTAATCGGATAATAGGATTTGATTCAGAGTCGTCACCCAATGGACAGGATGTGGTGCCGTCTCTCCTCTATATAATCTGCCAAAGAAAGATCAGAATACGAGGTCATGTCTCGCTAGTTAATGGACCATTTCTTCCTCTGCCGCGGCTACCTTATTTCTTGTATTGTGCTTGTAACCTGAACATGATCATTAAATCGCTTCTTGCCCACACTGTCGAAAGATGGGACCGTCGGTTGCAAGGTGAGGTGAAGCCGATAGGAAAACAAGTGCACCAATTACGATTTGTTCATTAAATCCTTCTGCCGGCCCTTTGCAAGATTAGTCGCTGATCACAATCACTTGAATGACTGTCAGATTAACATTCCGCGTCCTCGATACTCCTAGTGATTCGACAGCGATTTGAAAGTGGGGAATTTCCAAGCTAGTTCAGTTTGAGATTATTTCTCCTAAGACGTGTTTTGCAGTAATGCCCAAGGGGAATGCCAAACCTGCGGATTGGTGTGAAGGACCAAATGCACCTCCGCCCAATGCGATTGCGTGACCCAAATAGATTCACAATTAATCTGCTCTTTGACTACTGCTGTCGGCAGAATGAGGGTTTCCTGCTTCTAATTTTGCCAATCCTAAAGACTCCAAGACGTCACCCTTCCCGTAATTCAAATATGCGAATAGTTTTCAACATGAAATGGCTGAAGACCATCTCCAATGTGCAACCCTTCGAGGGATATTTCACCTCCTCAGTTATGCAGATCCAAGGGAGTTTTCGTTCCCAAAGACCTAATGGAAATTTGCAGATCAATGACTACAAATTGCCTCAATTGAAATAGAAATTGAATCCACAAAATTGCTTGCTTTCAAAAGGGAGCCCTATGTCCTCTATTTATCTCCTTGCCGAGAAGTTTCTGGAAATTATCCGGAATCATCTTGCACTACAAATATTAAATTTATAAAATTAAATAATTAACTTTATAAAGTTAGAATACAACCTTTATTAAATATTGGAATGAGTAGGCCCCGCTTACTTAATTGGAAGACAGAATCGACCCTCTTCCCATAATTATTTGCCTACGAGGGTCAATGATAGGAAAATCCCCTGTTATAATTATGTTGCTAAAAGAGGGACATGACAATGTTGCTTAGATCTAATTTTACCAGAACCCTAATTTTATTAGATTTAACTATGTTATCTTCAAAACCTTTGAGAGATCCTAAAGATTTGCCAATTCTCTTTATGATATTATCCTCCATTAGTTTTGATGGAATTTCTGAGCATTCCATCCTTTTGACTGATTTTATATTTTTAATGTGATTTTTATTGAAATTTGGTTGCCATGCTATAAAATTAATGTGATGTCCCTTATAAGAGTAATTATCAGAATTTAAAATTTCAACTTTATCCTTTGAATTTTGACACATAATAAACCAATATTTATCTGCAAAAGAGGTTATGTTACATACCTTATCGCCCCATTTCTTAGATATGATGCATACTAGCTTGATTCTATTTTTTGGTGGTCTATTCCAGTACATATAGATGCCCTTTTCTGCACAATTCATCCACTTTTCTTCACTATGCAAGTTGTTGATGATTATTCCTTCACTGTCTTTGTTCTTGATTGGGAATCTTAGATCAGGGTTTCTCGCCTCTCTTTGATTTATTGTTGCTCGATAATTCTTCCAGTGTGGTAGAATGTGAGCCTCTTTTGCTTAGTGGAATGTTGCCTTCTGTGGGATGTTATCACAACTGCTCTTTAGTGAACCATTGGTGTCCTTTGTCTTTCGAAGACTCTTCGGCACAAGACCTAAAGGGATATGATTGGCCTCTAAGATAGTTTTAGGCCAAACTTCTTGCCTTGTCTCTCTTAGCTTCTTTGGGTTGGGGTTTTGAGTTGATAAAGGAGCATACTTTTTTCTACTAAAGAACTCTTTTTGGGTTTGTAGTTTTGCTATAACTCCTTCTTTGCCTTGTTTTTGCCAATTTTTATTTTTATTTTTCTTGCTTTGCATGATTTGCCATCCATCCTCATTTCTACAATTTTGTCTCTTGATGATTTCCATGTTACATTTGTAATGTTGCTAGATTGGGTTTTCAAACTTAATTGCACCTGAACTGATATTGCTTGGTCGATCTTTATTTTGAGATGAGAGGGCTTCGAATTTATTGCTAGTGTTTAAAGGACCGAATGCCTTCTTCTGTTGCTGGTATGTATATTGGCATGGAATGGAGCATTTAAGGTTTTAATGTAGATTTGTCTTATTTGCCATTTTTATAGAGTAGAGCATGTCAATTTTATTTAAAATTTCATTCTTTTATATTTTATTTTCCTCCAGTTTATTAATTAGTGCAAGTACTAATTAGAGCATAGTTTATTATTTAAATTAATAATAATAATTAAAGCTCATTGTTTAAATGTAACTCTAATTTAATTATTATTAAATAAATAATTATAATAAAAAAATATTAAATCTTTAATATTTTAATATTTTAATTCTCTTTTTGTCAAACTTCTTAAATTAAGCTTTTAAATTAAATCTTTTAAATTGAAGTACATATTTAATTAATTTATAATTAAATAAATATCATCATATTCTAATTTCTCTTTAACCAATTTTCTAAGTTTAGACTTCTAAATTAAGACTTTTAGATTAAAGCACATATTTAATTAGTTTTTTAATTAATTAAATATTCTCATGCTTTAATATTTTCTTTTTAATCAAATAATATTTAATTATATGATTAACCCAAATGTTATAATTAAACCATTTACCAAATAAATGACATAGCGGAATCCACATAAAAGCAACATTACCAAAATAGACTGAAACTTAAAATTAAACAACATAGACGAAGATAAATTTACGAGTTTTAAGAAGGGTGGAAAGCTAGTTACGAGTCCTCCTTGCAAGACAAGTATTTAGGCTATGGCTAGGATTGGACCTAAACATTATCTCCCCATTCTTACCATTGAGTTATTGTGATAGGACACACTCATCTTGGCAATTCAGGGAAGTTGATGCTTGGTACCTACATTCTGCATAAAAGATGAGCATGCACATGTATATAAATATATCTAAACTAAACAAGAAATGGAAGGGAGTGGTACATTGTGTAGATCTTGACTAGCAGGTGACTATGACTCCCTCCCTTAACCACATTAAACATGACAAACAAAAAGATAAAACATACACATGCACCATACACATGCAAGTATGGGGTAAGTACCATAATAATTATAAGTCAAACATCAAATGCTTAGATAAAATAATGCATTGTTACGAATATGAAGTAATCATCATTAAAGCATCATCTAACATTGCTATGAAAGAAATCACATTTATTAACTACAAATCATTAAAGCATCATTAGTGCACTAGTAACCATAATCATTAAACAACACATGAAATATGGTCAACTAGGTAATCATCGTTGATATATCTCTAGTCCAAGTTATGAAATAATATCCTTGAAACTAACACATTCATAAAATATGCATAAAAGAGTTAAATAAATATAACATAAAAATAAATTATGGGTGGGCATTACAAAGTTAGGTTGAGCTTCCCTCTTCCACTATTGTGTTTGTGGTGGTTTGTGTGGGTTGGTGTCACATTTTTTTGTTTCTTTGTTGTTTTTTTCATAAATTCTCAAATTACTCTATTGTTTGGGTTGCTTTTAAAATATGGGTATAGTTTTCTTGGAATCTACTCTTTAGGGAAACATGTTAAAATGGGCTACAAATTTTCATAGAGGACTATTTAGAAGCAGGTTGGGTATACTTTCATTTCTTTTATGCATAATGGTGAATTAGAAGTAATAAAGGAAAGGTAGAAATTATGTAAAAAAAACATCTGTAAATTTTTGTTTCATTGACAAAAGAGCAATTGTCAAGAATTTTTCAATGTCCTTTTCTCTTGTTGGTGTTACAAAGTGTTAAGGCTTCATTAAACACATAGTTTTGGGTTCTTAATAGAAATGGTGTAATTTTGTAAATCTTTTTAATGATGGTGGAAGAGCTCTTGAAATGTGTCTACAAGTATGATTAGCGATTAGGGTTTCTTTTGGACAAATTGATCAACACATTCACATCATTGTATAAATTTCAAAGTTTATTTCAATGTACTTAATTTATATAATGTTTTTACTATTTCAATAAAATTAGAGCTATCACTGATAATAAAAAAAAAATATAAACAACATATTTTCTATTTGAAAAGCATTTAGTTTAAATTTAACATAATTGTGCATTCACACATTTCGAAGGAGCAATCTTATATGCTTTCATTCATGTACTATGGGTGAACATGTTAGAATATTTAGAATAACTAAGATCCAAGGTCCAAATGTACCAATTGAACAAACAAACACTTAAACAACTTTAGATCTTATCATTCCATATCTTAGTCTCTACTGTCAACTTGTTAGCAACATCAACTAGTTGTCCACTATTCTAAATATAATAGACTTACAGAATGTAAATATTAATCAATAAAACACCATAATAACATCCACACAAGTTTGACACTAGGATTTAACATGGAAACTCAATTTGGGAAAAACCATAAGAAACATGTCATTAATTTTCACTCTTATGAAGTGCACCTAGTTAGGAGCCAAGCCTTTTAAAGGTTACAAAACACATTTTTAAATGTGACCTTGTTAAAGGATTTAATCACACTTTTAGGAGTGGCCTTGTTAGAAGACTTTAGAACATCCATTAGAATGTATAATGTCCCCATTTTTGGCCAGTCTATGCAATTGATTGAGTTAGCTCATCATAGCAACCCTCGTGAGTTGACAGGGTGTCTTGAGGGTCTTAGTTGATTACTTACTATTTTTACTAAGTCTATTATGGGCAGTTGCTATTTTTAGTAGTGCAATGAATGGCTTGGCAGTTAGTTGTCACCTACGGTTGATCAAGTTTAAAATTACATGAGCTCTTATTTATTTATTCATTGAGTTGCATTATTATAACAATGTTTAAATTATTATAAATAATGACTTAAAGAGATATTTCTAAAAAGCAAGCTAGAAAGTTTCTAGTGTTGAGTTCTTTTGGTAAACTTCCATGTTTCCTGAAGTGGGATTTTATGGAAACTTTTGCCAACAAAAAAGCTTATGAATGAGAGCTCTTTTCATTGGGAAAAAACACACTTGAAAATATAATTTCTTTTATTTCCTTTGTGGCTTTTTCCCAAAGTTTGAATTGTGAGCCCTTGCTAAAGTATAAGGGTCTCTAAGTTTCTGATGTTGAAGTCTCTACTAAGGTATAGTGGCTTCACTAGTTAAATCTCCTAACTTTCATTTTCTGTATCTGGAGATTGGTTTTATAATTCTAGGATTCATCTTTGAGTATTGTGGAAAATTGTTGTTGTTGTAGTATAGCAATTTGCTTGGTCTCCTACTATATCCCTATAGCTAAGGAGAGATTGATTGTCAATGTTTCCAATTGTAGTGCTCGGTGTATGATTGGAGGTCTATGAATTCTTAGTGGTGGCGGACATTATTAATTTTTGAGGTCTGCATATTTACTGACAATGTTTGTGGGCTTGGTCATGGTGCATTGAAGGCAACGTTACATCTGGGAATTTGTAGTTTCCTACTACAGGTAGTATTGGATGATCAAATTGCTTTGTCTTTGATACCTGCATTTAGTATTTCTACAATTCACAAGACTGTTATTGACTATGATTAGCTTGGGATTTAGTCATACATTATCTCTGCACCTCTATTCCACCTCCTAAGCTCCCAATTTGATCATTGGTATGCAAAATTTTATATATGTTTGGTCACGATAGGGTTTGGGGTAGTCATATTTTAGACTAATTGTTGTTTTCATGTTAGTTGGACAACCATTTTGAATTGAAGGAAGGTGTGGATTATCTCACAATTGCAACCCACCATTTGCGAATCTTATGTTGTTCATACTACTCACATTAAAAGCATCCTAATTACAATTGAGTTACTCATACTTATGTATGTAATTTCAATTTCCATAGCAATTAGATTAGAATTCAATAAAGCTAGGCTTCAACATTGAAGTTTTTTCTATGATTGGTTGCAAAAAAAGTTATGATTTTTTTGGTTCAAAATATTTAGAGTTCCATATATGTGTGTTTTGAATGCAATTACAAGAGTTTTCTCACAATTTTGAAGTGGCCTACAAAGTGTGTGTCAAAATGCCAAATTCCCAAAATTTATCTTGAAATTGGAGTTGTTGAGGTTATAGCCAAGTTGGGGTTTTTACAGTGGTATAAGAGCAGTTTCCTACCATCTTGTAGGAATTGGGCTCAGTTTGGTTAATGCTTGGTTCAAAGTGCAGTCAGTATTTGATTTGATATTTCTATCATGGCTGGTGATAGGAGGTTTGTTTTGGGTATGCACTATACCCAAAGAGGGCATAATTCTCCTCCTAGAGAAGGAGAACCTAAGACTCAGTTTGGTTCGGATGGTAGTCTAGGTGGTTCTGGTGGCACTGGACTATAACCCATAGATGTTGAGGTTGATAGAGATGCCCTACAAGCATTTAGGAATATTGCAGTTGGGCAACAACAAATGATAGATGTATTGCAATAGTTGTCTAATACTTTGCAGCAGATAGCACTACCTTGAGGATGGAGTAGGGAGAGAGCTCAAGATGTTTATGTTGGTTCTCATAGATCTCGAGTTGACAATAGAACCCAAGATGGTGTTGGGTACAAAGATGCAGATCAGGTTTGAGTTGAGGATCATGGTGGATTAGTTGAAAGAATTGACATACATACTGGTACTCATGATAGGTTGTGAAGGCCCACATTTCTAAGACCTGAGGTGGATGTAGTCAGTATTGAGTCTGAGGCTGCTCCTTTTGCTGATGATGTATTGGCACAATTTACAGAGTGGGATGCTTTACCACAAGTTGTTAAAGATCATTTGAATTTTGATAGGTTCTTGATTTAGAAATGGGAGCATTCCAGAGTAAGGTCAGGACCTGAGAGATAGCAACCTCAATAGACTGAGTTACAATAAGTTACCAATAAGATGATGTTGGAGCACTTTGATGGTACTGAGAGAGTTATAGCTTGAGCATGGATTCATAAGATTGATACATATTTGGCTTTACATCCTATGTCTGAAGTGGATGCTATCAGATTTGAAGTGTTGCATCTGGATGGAGCTGCCCATGACTAGTGGTATCATGGGTTGGCTTCTTTGCACAACATGATCAAATCACTTCCTACTAGGAGTTTGTGGATCACCTGATCAAGAGATTTGATAGGAAGGATCTAGAGGTTTACTTCCATGAGTTGGCTTAGCTAAAGTGGTCTGGTTGATTGGAGAGCTATATAAGCTGGTTCTAGAGGCTTTTAGTCATGGTTTATGATATTTTAGAGTGTAGACAAGCGATGTTATTCATGGAGGGATTGATTGAGCCACTTCGTGGATGGGTGAAGTCGTTAGACCCATCTTCTCTATAGTTAGTGATGAGGAAAACACATGACTTGGAGTCCTCTTCTCAAAGTAAGGTTGCATCAAAATCCTTTGCTCTTCTGCTTGATGATGAGGAGTCATTAGTGGGGATATCTGATGACACTTGTAGAAAATATTTGAGGAGGTGTTAGCTTTTCTTTTGGTGCTAGGGGCCTTTCTCTAAGGGTCATACTTGTGCATTAAGGCCAAAGGGAGCAAAAAATCATGGTATGTGGGTTTATACTGATATGATTGAGGATGAGTCATCACAGCAACATGAGGATATCAATGAAGATGATCATACTGATGATAGAGTTAATGATGTGATGAGTATTTATAGTTTGGTATTTGACTCACATGTTTAGGATTTGCACTGAGTAAAAAGTTAACCTAATCCTAAGTTATATTGTTTGTAGGATAATTTGGAAGGCATAATGAAGGAGAGTGTGTTGAGATCTCCTATGAATTTGCTAGTTAATGATGTTCCAACTTTTACATCATCAGCAAAAATATTCGGTTCCATGTTGCAAGTTATGTTATGGGTCTTGATGATGGCATTGGCATTCAATTGGTTTAGTGAGGACAGGGACATCACTTGCTTCTTGGGAGATCCTTGTGGAGGGTTTTGTTTCATACTAGATTGCTTGAGGAAAAGTAATTTTGGGGAGGGAGGACTGTAATGTCTTCGTTTTTAGCCAATCTATGTAGTTGATTGAGTTAGCTCATCATAGCGACCCTTGTGGGCTGACAAGGTGTTTTGGGGGTCTCAATTGATTACTTACAATTTTTTGCAATTCTATTATGGGCAGTTGTTATTTATAGTAGCTTAGTGGATGGCTTGGTAGTTGGGCATCACCTGTAATTGATCAGGTTTAAAATTACATGAGCTCTTATTTATTCATTCATTCATTGAGTTGCATTATTATAATAATGTTTATATTGTTATAAATAATGAATTAAAGAGATATTCTAAAAAGCAAGTTGGAAAATTTCTAGCGTTCAGTTCTTTTGGGGAACTTCCATGTTTTTTGAAGTGGAAATTTATGGAAACTTTTGCTAGCAAAAAAGCTTATAAATGAGAGCTCTTTTCATTAGGAATAATCACACTTGAAAATATAATTGCTTTTGTTGCCTTTGTGTCTTTTTCTTGAAGTTTGAATTGTGAGCCCTTGCTAAAGTATAAGGGTCTCTGAGTTTTTGATGTTGAAGTCTCTGCTAAGGTATAGTGGCTTCACTAGTCAAATCTCCTAATTGTCATTTTCTATTTCTAGAGATTGGCTTTATAATTTTGGGATTCATCTCTAAGTATTTTAGAAAATTGTTGTTGTTGTACAACAATTTTCTTGGTCTCCTACTGTATCCCTATGGCTAAGGAGAGATTGATTGTTACCATTTCCAATTGTAGTGATTGATGTATGATTGGAGGTCTATGAATTCTTAGTGGTGGAGGATGTTATTGATTTCTAAGGTTTTCATATTTACTAGCAACATTTGTGGGCTTGGTTATGGTGTATTGAAGGTAGTGTTACATCTAGGAATTTGTAGTTTGCTACTACAAGTAGTTTTGAATGATCAAATTGCTTTGTCTTTGATACTTGCATCTAGTATTTCTAGAATTCACATGACTGTTATTGACTGTGATTAGCTTGGGACTTAGTTGTACATTATCTCTACACCTCTATTCTACCTCCTAAGCTCCTAATTTGATCATTGGTATGCAAAATTTTGTATATGCTAGGTCACAGTAGGGTTTGGGGAAATCATATTTCAGACTAATTATTATTTTCATGTCAGTTGGATGACCATTTTGAATTGGATGAAGTTGTGAATTATCTCACAATTTCAGCCCACCATTTGGGAATCTTGTGTTGTTCATACTACTCACATTAAAAGCATCCTAATTATAATCAAGCTACTCATACTTATACTTATGTTTGTAATTTTAATTTCCATAGCAATCAGATTAGAAGTCAATAAAGCTAGACTTCAAAATTGAAGTTTTTTCTATGATTGGTTGCAAAATGAGTTATGAGTTTTTTGGTTCAAAATATTTAGAGTTCCATAAATGTGCATTTCGAATGCAATTATAGGAGTTTTCTCACAATTTTGAAGTTGCCTGCAAAGTGTGTGTCAAAATGCCAAATTATCAAAATTTATCTAGAAATTGGAGTTGTTGAGGTTATAGCTAGGTTCCTAAAATTTATCCAAAAATTGGATTTACATATGACTATTAGGTCAACCTTGATAAAAGGATTTCAAATATTGTTTACAATGGTTAGAAAGTAACAATAGGTTTTGATCTATTAAGTACAACTCACTTTGCATGTACAAATCTCTTTTATGTTCATAAATCTAATTCACTCTTTGGCCTCCATTGTCTTCTCAATCTCAAATTCTCTTGGAAACCCTTCAAGCAATCACCCTTCACTTCTTTTCAACTCATCTCAACCTTCTACTTAGATTTGCCAGTCAATAACATCAACATCTATTCTAACTCTCTAGAACTACTTCACATGTACATATGCTCTCTTTACATACTTGCGCATAATGAAAGTTCACCCTTGTAGCTCCTTAAATAAGTAATTTTGATATTTTTCTGCTTAAACATCATTGCAGATCTTAGGGTTTATGATTAGATCCATCAAATACAGTGTATCTGATCACCATTTTGTTTATTTCTCCTTTTCTAGAAACTTCTCTTGGAATCCATCCTTAGGTCCTTTACCTAATCCTCTCCTAGTATTAAATGATCCAACTCATCAATCCTTATCTTCAACATGCTTTCCATATTCCAAGAAATCTACTTAGTCAGTTGAAAATTATGATTTCTTGTAAACAATTAAAGTGTTGTTCCTCGACCAACACTATGTTCTAACACTCGGTCATCACTAGATTACTTTGTCAATACTAAATTTCTTGCTTGACACATGCACTGTCACTCATTTGATATTGATGCTTGGTCAACACTAATTTTTGTTGGCACTTACTATGGCTCTATTGGCACTAGCATCACTTGACATGTACTACAAAATTATTTAGTATTTTACTTTGTTGCTCAATCAAGCCCAAGCATTTGACCTATCCTTGTTCTCACTTTGAAGACTTGAGCATTACTATCTTCTCCACTTGTAACATGATTTAAACAATCTATCTATCTTATCAGAGTCCAACTAATCAAATGTCCATTTGAATTTTCCTCTTCATAATTCAACCGATCCTCTTGATACTTTTGTTATCAACAAAATCTCAAATCCTCTTCATCCATCAAATAGATGTGACATTTAGATTAGATAGAAAATTGTCTCACCAATAGGTTTGACATCAATGACAACCTAATAAATATTTCAATTGTAGTTTCCAAAAATATCCCTCTTTGGTATTGATGGAAACACCTCAAAAATACTTTAGGAATGACCATACAATCCAAAAATTGTATATTCTTGAGCAACATCCTTAATGTATCAGATATTCATTAATATCCTTAGTTTCATTCTGATTCATATCTTCTAGCAACACCTTTAAGTAAATCTAATGAACTCCCTCTAATTAATCTCTCCCTCTTACAAAAGAATCTCTACTAGCTTTAATTATCTCTTTTCAATATTTTGATCTTCCTCTGCTAGATAACCCCCCACCCCCCACCCCCTCCTCTCTTCATGGTAACTTATATTAATTTCACCCTCTTGGCATCTAGATAGTCTGTTCCTCTTTGAAAAAAATGCAAAAGACACTTTTAACTCATACATATTTCTCGTGTAGATACCTTCATGTTAGTTTTAAATTCTTCGTTTGACATCTTTATATGATTGATCCATCATTCCGTTCTTCTTTTTCACTACTACTTTAGGAAACTCCTAAAGTAGATCTGTCTGCATCAATTTGTAAGACACTTTGATCAACACATTTGATGTAAAGCACCATCTTTCCTTAAGTTTATTTTTCTAGGGTAATCACCCCTAGTTTAGCTCTAAGATGTTCATGAGAATCCTTACATAAAGCTTTAGTGAACATGTTAGCAAGTTTTTTCTTTAGTATTCAGATATTCCAATTTCACTTCTTTGTCTTGAACTAGCTCTCTCAAGTAATGATACTTGATAGCAATGTGCTTTGTCTTTGTGTACATTACAAGATTGTTTGATATGTTAATAGCACTAGTGTTATCACAATATATAACTACTAGATCAATAATTTCTTCCTTCATACTTTTCAACAATTTCTTAATCCATATGATATTTGAACAATTCATTTTTGCTGCCACATACTCAACTTCAACTATTGATACAAAAACATATTTTTGGTTCTTTCTTGTCCATGAAACTAGTCATTTTCCTAGAATGAATGCACCTCCACTTGTGCTTTTTCTATCATTAATATTTCCTACCCAATCAGAATTAGTGAATACCTTCAATTCAAACTTATGTTCTTGTAATACAATGTTATAATTCTTTAGAATAACTGAGAGGGGGGGTGAATCAATTATTCAAGGTCCAAATGCCATTATATATATATATATATATATATATATATATATATATATATATATATATATATATATATATATATATATATATATATATATATATATATATATATATATATATATATATATATATATATATATATATATATATATATATATATATATATATATAGTTTTCTCTACAAATCCTTCATGTTGCATAACTGAACTTATCATGTATGCAATTTAAATATTGAAACAACTAAGAAAAGTAAACATGCATCACACCATAACACTAAGAATTTGATAACCCAGAAACCCTCTAGGAATAAGAAGGTAAAACTGGGGTGGGGATGATACCCACAAAATAATTGCACAATTGATTTTAACCACTTCTGATGGTCTGCCTTGTGAAAAGCCTACCCTGTTAAAGGCTATAACACATTGTTAAATGTGACCTTGTTAGAGGATTTCACCAAACTGTTAGGAATGGGCCTGGTTAAAGGACTTTGGAACATTCACTTGGAATGTCACCCTGTTAAAGGATTTACAACATGGCTATTAAACCAACCTAAGTCCATAAGTTTTATCTTAATTGTTACAATTGCTAGAAATTAACAACAATGGCTTTGATTTGATTCAACTTACAACATAACTTGCAGATTATAGATCACACTTTAGTTCAATCCTTTGCTTGGCTTTTAATCACTTTAGTTCTGTTAGCTTGTCTTCCTCTCAAGCTTTGTTTCCTTGAGTCTTCTTTACTCATCATACCAATGCAATCATATTTGTGATCATCCAGCGAAATAGAGTATCCTTTGTTCTCTTACTCCTTAGCACTTTTCTTCAGCAGCTCATGATTTCATACTTTCTCACCACCACTCTACTGCTTCATGACCTTATGACTTCTTATATAGAAATTTGAAATATCTTTCCCACTCAATTCTCCCTCTCCACTTTTAGGGTTTCAAAGGATTAGGTAGGATACAATGTATCTATGCCATATCTCTTCTTCATCTAGAAACCTTGTCTAGCATCCAGTTGTATTTGCTAAAAACCTTTTTACATAGTGTTCTGTGCCACCAACTCATCACTCTTATCTTCTATCTGGTTTATAAACTTCTAGGCAACAACCTTGTCAGCTCAGATCTAGTGAATCTTCGATTTCAAAATAATGCAACAACTCAACATTATTGGTTTACTGATACTCAGCTTGTTCTATGTTACTCAGCACTTGTATCTTGCTCGACATCTATATCTTTACTTGGCACCTGTTTTATGCTTGGCACTTTGATGTTTACTTGGCACTTGTTTTCTGCTCGACACTTGATATTTACTTGGCACTTATTTTCTATTCGACACTTGATATTTACTCGGCACTTGTTTTTTATTCGACACTTGTTATCTATTTGACACTTTATATTTACTCGGCACTTGTTTTTTGTTCGACACTTATTTTCTGTTCGACACTTGATATTTACTCAGCACACTCTAAAAGTGAACTTGCTCGGCTTCAACTAAGAATCTATTTGGCACTGACTTGCTTGCTCAGCTCTCTCTCTCTAATGAACTTAGTTAGACTTTACAAATGACTTAGCTAAAACCTTACATCTTTGATATGTTTCAGTGTGCCCACTCTCTGTGTCTTATAGTATGTCATCAATACACTTTTTCATCAATGGCTTAGTTGATCCTTGTATTTCATTATAACTTCAACCTTTCTCTAGGTACTCTAGTTACATCTTATTGATTGCCTCCTCCTTGTCAATCAACCAATTGATAGTATTTGGATCACTAAAGCAATTGTCATTCCTGCAAGTAGAAAGTTTGTCATCAATGACAAAACAATGATTGAGAACATTCTTTACCAGTTCCATTACTTTTTATGTATAATCTCTTCAGTCATTTCCAACAATCTCCCTTGTGATCTTTTTCAATCATTTCCAACAATCTGCCTCTTTGGCATTGATGGAAAACCAAACTGATCATATATCTTTAATTTTTAGTTTCTCATAATTCTCCCTCTTTCATATATATCTCCCTCATGAGTATCTCTCTCTTATTTTGTTTATTTTGATCAATTTCTTCATATCTCCCTCTTTGACATAAATGCCAAAGATGTAGCATCTTTAACATGTGAAATATAGGCTTTGCATCTCATATTTTCTCCCTCTGTCACCATGCTTGTGACTGATTTGGAGTTTCTACTCCTGCTATCATCCTCTGCATCATTCTTCTGATATTTCAATAATTTTTTCCTGTTGATGTAGGGCAGATTCCTTGTTATTTTTATACTACTTGAGTTAGGGGTATTACCCCCAACTTGCCTCTAAGATATTCATAAGCATCCTTGGGCAATGGTTTGGTGAAGATATCTATAGTTTGTTCCTTTGTGTGAATATAATCCATCTTCACTTGTTTGTCTTCTACCAATTCTCTGACATAGTGATAGTTGATTGCAATATGCTTGGTTTTTGCATGCATTATATGATTCTTGGATATGTTTATAGCACTTGTGTTATCACAATACAATATCACAGGTTTGGTTACCTCTTCTTTCATTCCTTTCAATAAATGTGTGAGCCACACAATGTTTGTGCAATTGACTGCTGCTGCCATGTATTCTAATTCTGCAGTGGACTAAGACGTGCATGTTTGCTTCTTGCTGTTCCAAGTAACTAATCTTTTTCCTAAAAATAGTGCTCCTCCATTGTACTTTTTCTATCATCAATGTTACCTCCCCAATCTGCATTTGTGTATGCATTGAGCTCAAACTTTTCATTCTTTTTATAATATAGACCAAAGTTATCAGTTCCTTTGAGATACCTCATTATTCTTTTTACTACTACGAGATGATTTTCTTTGGGATTAGCAGAGAATCTAGCCACTATTCCAACTGCTAATGCTATGTCTGGTCTGCTATGTACAACATATTGTAGTTTTCCAATCATGGATCTATACATTTTTTGATTAACTTTAGCTAATACATCATTTTTGGATAGCTTATTTCCTATTACCATTGGTGTACTGACAGGTTTGAAATCTTCTAATCCAAATGTTTTAAGTATCTCTTTGATGTACTTTGATTGTGTCATAAATATATCATGTTTTAGTTGATGTACTTGTAATCCAACAAAGAATTTGATTTCTCCAAACATAGACATTTCAAATTCATGTTTCATTTTGTCAGTAAAACTTTTGCAAAGCACTTCCTTTCCTCCAAACACTATGTCATCTACAAAGGTTTTAGATACAATAATGTCTTTACCTTCTTCTAATTTGATATACATGTTGTTGTTGTCATCGGTTCTTTCAAATCCAATTTGCACTAGATACTTGTGAAGTCTCTCATACCATGCTCTAGGTGCTTGTTTCAGACCATAAAGTGCTTTATGTAGTTTACAAACCATATCTTTGTTATTTTCATCAACAAAACCATCTGGTTGTTCAATGTAGACTTCCTCTTCCAATATACCATTCAGAAAAGCAGACTTTACATCCATTGGATAGACTTAAAAACCTTTATATGCAGCATATGCAAGTAAAGTTCTTACTCCTTCCATTCTTGCAATAGGGGAAAATGTTTCCCCATAGTCTAATCCTTATTCTTGAGCATAACCTTTACATACTAGTCTGGCTTTGTTTCTAGTAATTTCTCCATTCTCATCTAGCTTGTTTTTGAATACCCATTTGGTACCAATCACATTTTTGTCAACTAGTATTAGAACTAAATTCCAAGTTTTGTTCTTCTTAATTTGATCAATTTCTTCTTTCATAGATTTATACCAGTCACCATCTTGTAATGCATCATATACTGTCTTAGGTTCAATTTTTCTTAGTAGACATGATTCATTTCTTAGTCTATTCCTTGTCATTGGTCTTGCATCTTTGTCACCAATTATCTTTTCAGCAGGGTGATGCCTCTTCACATATTTGGACAATCTTGGTTCTGTCCTTGTTTCCACATTTGATCTTTCAGATTCAAGATCACTATGCACTTCATTTTCAGGTAGCTCTACATCTCTGTCATGTGTACTAACTTCAGAGTCAGAATGAGCATTTTCTTCGTTATACAACTCGGCATTCACTGGTTGTGAGTTGGCTAAAACTGAAACTTGTTGTTGAATCCCAGTTTGATTGATGGTATCTTTGTTAATGGGCATTCCTTCATAAGAATACACGAAAGTTCTGTAGTCATCCATTTTCTTTGGTTTTTCAACTTGGACATCTACATGCTCATCAAATTTTACATTTGCACTTCCCACAATTTTGTCAGTGTTAGTATTTAAACACTTGTATGCTTTACTTCTAGTGGAGTAACCAAGGAATATGCCTTCATCACTTTTTGCATCAAATTTTCCATTTCTAGCATCTTTAAGGATAAAACATTTGTAGCCAAATACTTTGAAATGCTTTACATTGGGTGAGTGACCATACCATAATTCAAAAGGTGTTGCATTAGTACCTTTCTTGACTTGTACTCGATTCAGTGTATGAACAACCACACTTACAGCTTCTGTCCAATATTTTAGAGCAATAGTCTTTTCCATCATTAATGTTCTGGCATAGTCAATTACAAATATATTTCTTCTTTTAGCAATTCCATTTTGTGGGGGAGTTCTTGGGGCTGATGTTTGTCTCTTGATTCCTTTGTCATTGCAGAATATCTCAAATTCATTTGATGTAAATTCACCACCTCTGTCTGATCTCAGGCATTTCAAAATTTTTCCTATTTCCTTTTCAACTCTAGCCACATACCACTTAAACATTTGAAAAGCATCAGATTTTTGCTTTAAAAACATAACAGTCATCATCCTGGAATAATCATCAACAAACAACATTATATATTTGTCTCCTTTGTAGCTTTGTACTTCCATTGGACCACATAAGTCAGTATGGACTAACTCAAGTACTTCTTTAGATGTATAGTTTTTACTTTTAAAACTTGGCTTGGTCATCTTTCCTAGCTGACATTGTTTGCACATGATATTGTCAGGTTTCTTCAGTTTAGGTAAACCTCTGACTTTCTTCATTTTACTGATATTGACTAGATTATCAAAGTTAACATGACATAGCCTTCTATGCCATAACCACACATCATCAAATTTTGCAACAAGACAAAAGGTATTTTCCAAATCAAGATAAAATAGATTACTTCTTGTTTGATCTCCTTTTCCTATCAGTCTTCCATCAGTATCATAGATTTTTGTAGTTTTATTTCCAAATTCTACTTTGCAACCTACATTGCCTAACTGTGAGACACTTAGCAAATTGTAGTTTAGTCCTTCAACATAATATGCATTGCCACATGAGATTTGTTCTGTAAGCTTAATGGAACCTTTTCCTTTGACTTGACATGGAGCATCATCACCAAATCTAACACAATTTCCATCATACTAAGTAAAGTTAGCAAACTTACTTTTGTCTCCTGTCATTCGATGTGAGCATCCGCTATCTATGATCCATTTATCATTATTCTTCATGCATGTTACCAGTGCTATTGGCTCTTCTTCATTAGATTGGTCCTTCATGGCCACATAAACAACTTCATCATCATTATCATCAGAATCCTCTTTAGCAATATAGCACTTGCCTTTATCTTTGTAATCTCTCTTATCATCTTCTCTTCTATTTTTGTACTTGTTTCCTTCCTTGTATTCCTTTTTCTGTGTACACCTTGTAGCAATATGTCTGACTTCATTGCAATTAAAACAAATGATAGGCATCTTACCTTTGAATCTTGCTTTGCCTTTGTGAAATCTTCTAGCTAGTAGTGCTTCCAATTGTTCCACATCTTCCTCATCAGTGCTACTGTCACTGGATACATATTTCATCTTTCTTCTTTCTTTCTTTGATTTCACCTAATCAACATCTTTTAATGATAGCTTGGATTTGAAAGTAGATTCAACATTTTCAAGTTTGTAGTTATCAAAGTTAGATAACTCAAATGCAGTGAGTCTACCTACTATGCCTTCAAAACTTAGATTGTTTCCTGGCACACATCTTAGCTCTTGTATAGCTAATACTCTAATAGCATAGATAGGGAGAAAGGTTATTAAAAACTTACTATTAATAGTATCATCATCTAATTGACCATTCAAGCATCTTATTGCACTTACCACTTCCTTATTCTAGCAGCATACTGAACAACATTCTCACCTTCTTCCATTTTCATATCATCAAACTTTCCTCTGAGACTTTCTCTTTTTTCTCTTTGGACATTTTGATCTAATCCATAAATGTCAGACAGGGCTTTCCACATTTTGAATGCAGTGTCACATCCTTTGATATCATCAAATTTAGCATAGTTGAGTGCATAAGCAATTTCTAGCATTGTTTGATTGTGTTCCTGTTTTTTTTTAAATCTTCTGCAGTAGGAGCACCAGTTGGATCAACATGTTTAGTATGAATTGAGTTTCGGGCATAATCTCCTATGGATCGAAGATGTAGCTTCATCAAGCTTTGCCAAGCAACAAAGTTGTCTTTGTTGAGCTTGGGAGCTTCTCTCTTAGGCATTTTGATTTTTTTTGCTTCTAGTCCTTTAAACTAAATCAACAGCCGAGGCTCTGATACCAATTATTATAATTCTTTAGAATAACTGAAAGGGGGGGTGAATTAGTTATTCAAGGTCCAAATGTCATAATAATTTTTTTTTAATATTTTCTCTACAAATCCTTAATGGTACATAACTGAACTTATTATGTATGCAATTTAAATATTGAAACAACTAAGAAAAGTAAACATGCATCACACCATAACACTAAGAATTTGATAACCCAGAAACCCTCCTAGAATAAGAAGGTAAAACTAGGGTGGGGATGATACCCACAAAATAACTGCGCAATTGATTTTAACCACTTTTGATGGTTTGCCTTGTGAAAAGCCTGCCCTATTAAAGGCTATAACACATTGTTAAATGTGAACTTGTTAGACGATTGCACCAAACTATTAGGAATGGGCCTGGTTAAAGGACTTTGGAACATTCACTTGGAATGTCACCCTGTTAAAGGATTTACAACATGGCTATTAAACCAATCTAAGTCCATAGGTTTTATCTTAACTGTTACAATTGCTAGAAAGTAACAACAATGGCTTTGATTTGATTCAACTTACAACATAACTTGTAGATTACAGATCACACTTTAGTTTAATCCTTTGCTTGGCTTTTAATCACTTCAGTTCTGTTAACTTGTCTTCCTGTCAAGCTTTGTTTCTTTGAGTCTTCTTTACTCATCATACCAATGCAATCATATTTTTGGTCATCCAGAAAAATAGAGTATCCTTTATTCTCTTACTCCTTAGCACTTTTCTTCAGCAGCTCATGATTTCATACTTTCTCACCACCACTCTACTGCTTCGTGACCTTATGACTTCTTAAATAGAAATTTGAAATATCTTTCCTGCTCAATTCTCCCTCTCCACTTTTAGGGTTTCAATGGATTAGGTAGGATACAATGTATCTATGCCATATTTCTTCTTCATCTAGAAACCTTGTCTAGCATCCAGTTGTATTCGCTAAAAACATTTTTACATGGTGTTCTGTGCCACCAGCTCATCACTCTTATCTTCTATTTGGTTTACAAACTTCTAGGTAACAACCTTGTCGGCTCAGATCTAGCAAATCTTCGATTTCAAAATTATGCAGCAACTCAGCATTATTGGTTTACTGATACTTGGCTTGTTTTGTGTTACTCGACACTTGTATCCGGCTTAGCATCTATATCTTTACTCAACACCTGTTTCATGCTCGGCACTTTGATGTTTACTGGACACTTATTTTCTACTCGACACTTGTTTTTTGTTTGGCACTTGATATTTACTCGGCACTTGTTTTTTGTTTGACACTTGTTTTCTATTCGACACTTGATATTTACTTGGCACACTCTAAAAGTGGACTTTCTCGGCTTCAACTAAGAATCTGTTCGACACTGACTTGCTTGCTTGGCTCTCTCTCTCTCTCTAATGAACTTAGTTAGACTTTACAAATGACTTAGCTAAAATCTTACATCTTTGATATGTTTCGGTGTGCCCACTCTCTGTGTCTTAGAGTATGTCATCAATACACTTTTTAATCAATGGCTTAGCTGATCCTTGTATTTCATTATAACTTCAACCTTTCTCTAGGTACTCTAGTTACATCTTATTGATTGCCTCCTCCATGTCAATCAACCAATTGATAGTATCTGGATCGCTAAAGCAATTGTCATTCCTGCAAGTAGCAAGTTTGTCATCAATGACAAAACAATGATTGAGAACATTCTTTACCAGTTCCATTACTTTTTATGTATAATCTCTTCAGTCATTTCCAACAATCTCCCTCATTATCTTTTTCAATCATTTCCAACATACAATCCATAATCTTTTTTTCCTTTCAGATATCCCAGTATCCTTTTTAGTGCCGTCATGTGGTTCTCCTTAGGATTCATAGAAAATCTTTCAACTATCTAAACTACTAATATAATATTAGGTCTGCTATTAACAACATATTACAATTTTCCAATCATTGATATTTATTGTGTCTGGTTCACATGAGTAGAAACATCATTCTTAGATAACTCTTATCCAGTAGATTTAGGTGTACTCACTGGTCTTGAATCTTCCATTTCAAAATTTTTAAGTATCTCCTTGATATATTTGAATTGAGTAATGAAGATACCTTGCTTCATTTGATGTACTTGTAAGCCAACAAAGAATTTGATTTCACCAAACATTGACATTTCAAAAATTTTCTTCATTTCGTACACAAATAATTTGCATAATGCTTCCTTGCCTCCAAATATGATATCATCAATAGAAATTTTAGATAAAAATACCTCATTGTTCTTGTGAGTCTTCAAATATAGATTGTTGTTTGTTAATCTCATATTAGTTTTGACATATGAGTGACAATACACTTAAGTCATTCCTTAATAGTACTTAGTGCATGCTGAGTAAGTAGTGTATGCCAAGCATAAGTTGTCAGATAATGTATGTCGAGAAAGATGTATAGTATGTTCCAAGCACTAGTATGTGTCGAGTAGACAATTAGTGCTGAGTCACTCTAATAATGAGCAAGCTAGTATATGCTAAGTGATTCAAATATTGAGTGAGTAGTGGATGCCGAGTCATTCTGAGGTTGTGTTACAACATTGAAGATATAGTGGATGCTAAGCATCAAAGGCTTCAAATGTTGAGTAAATAGTTTTGGACATAGTTATTTGTAATGGCACAAACTCCTATGTAAACCATTTCTGGACTAACTTAAGGATTTTTTTGCAATTCTAGATGATAAGAATGAATCTATATTAAGAATCCCTATGCAATACATGCAACCAATCAGATTAAGGGATGCTCTAAGTGGAAAAATGGGTGAATCACAATTGTTGATTTATACCTAACCTTAGGTCACCTAGGTCTTCTTAAGGAAGGAAAACCCTACAGAGATTTATGAGTGAAGAGAGAAGTTTGCATGCACAAACAAAGCATTCATGGTGACTAAGGAGTTGTGATGAGATATGAATTGCAGAATCAACTATAAAGAATAGAAGAAAGGAGAGAGAGGACATAAGTGATACATCTGATCATAGATGATCAAGTATACATTAGGAAAGAGGTGATCTAATATCTAGTAGAGAGGTGCTAACCAAAGGATCAAGGCTGAGACATTCTAATAGGTGAATCAATAAAATATCTTGACTGAGTAGTCCTAACAGGCTTTTGTAAATCCTTTAATAGGGTACTAATTGTAAGTTGAAATCCTTTAACTAGGCACACTTCTAATAGGGTGTTGAAATCCTTTAACAGGGTAAGATCTAACAATCTTTGTAAGGCTTTAATAGGGCAGACCTTTCATAGGGTAGATCATTGTTTATGATTAAACATTTTAACCTTCATTGAATACACTTTACAACTATAGTAGTGAAGATTTATGGTTATCATCCCCACCCTAGTTTTAGCTTCTCATTGGAGGGTTTCTAGGTAACCAAATATCTTGTGTCATATGTTGAATATTTATTTGTTTTCATGCTATGGATGAAAATGTTTAGTTTGGTATTTTAATTTACATGCAAATTATGAGATGGATGTGTGGTGAATGTTTTAATGGATAAAGTTTTGAAGTATTGATTCACCCTCCTCTTAGAGTTTACTTTCCCTATTGTATTTTCAACATTGTTATCATTTGTTCTTGCAAAACCAATACTCACCAAATAGTTATGTAGTCTTTCATACCATGCTCTAGGATCTTGCTTCAAACTATATAAAGCTTTATGCAGCGTTGATGAGGACACAATCCAAGACAAAAAAGAACACACTAGGAAAGGGGAAATATTATTATTAGAAATGATATGCTATTACATTCAGTACAACAAAAATAGACTCCATGACATGCCCTATGGGCTTACAATGTTATCAAATTCTAGAGAAAACCCTTCCCACAGTACCTTCTCCCAAACTCCACCAAAAAACTACCTTTACAATGCTAGAAATGTCCTTAAGTAAACCACATTAGGTTTACGGTTAGGAATAAATTTTAGAATATGCCATTTTGCATCCATTTCCAAATAGAAGGTTCTAGAAAACACATTAGAAGTCAGTGTAAAATTAGAAGAATTTAGAAATGGTAGTCCAACTTCTGGAAGGCATAACTTTTGATTTAGGACTCCAATTGATGAACCATTTTCATTTTTAGAAAGCTCTCCAAGTGCTTTATAGCTTTGTGGACTTGCTTTATTTGTCTCTCATTTTTTGGGCCTATACAAGGCTATTTAATGCCTCAAATTTGACTTTGAAGTACTCTTATGAGGTGTCTAGGCAACTTAAACTTGTAATAACTTTCAAAATGTAAAGCCTTTTGACCTGATTCTTTTTTTGGAGTGCTTTAAATTACAAGTATAATCATCCCTCCAACTTACACCCTCTAACTCATTATAATTATGACTCAATTACAAAAAACCTTATTTTTTGTATTGGCATGTATCCCAAGGTGCTCAAAAACTCTAACCTAGAAAACCAATAGTGGAACTATGAGAATTGAAATCTTTATTTGACCCAAATGGGTATCTAGAAATGAAAACACTTTAAACAAAAACTAATACTAAGCATGTTTTTAGGTGATACATGATTTCCCTTACACCACTAGATGCTCCTGCATCAAGCTTACACACCATGTTCTTCTTGCTAGGATCCACAAGTCCTTTAGGTTGTTCTATGTATACTTATTCTTCAAGTATCCCATTCAAAAATGCATATTTGACATCCATTTGATATTCCTTAAATTCTTTACAAGTAGAATTTGCAAGTAGTGTTCTAACTCCTTCTAATCTTATTACAAGGGAAAATATTTCCCCATAGTCAACACCTTCTTGTGAAAATCCTTTGCATACCAATCTATCATTTTTCCTTGTGACTTTAGCTTATTCTTGAATACCCACTTTGTTCTAATAACATTTTTGTCTTTAGGTCTAGGTACTAGGGTCCATGTTTTGTTCTTTGCAATTTTCTCAATTTCTTCATTTATTGTTTGTATCCAATCTTCATTCTCCAAAACATCTTACACAGATTTGGGCTCAAACTCACAAAGTAAGCATGTATCACTTCTGAGTCTTTTCCTTGTCATAACACTAGATTCTTTAACTCCAATGATTTGTTCAGGTGCATGGTGTCTTCTCACATATTTTGCTAACATAGGATCTTTTCTTCTTTGTTCTTCAATAGGTTCATCTTGAAAAATGATTTCAAGCTCATTTACTCTCTCTTGTTTAGGTTCTGGTTCATGTCTTTCACACTTGACATTGCCTTCCTGATGTTTAGTTTCCTTTGTCTATGAATCAACATCATTTCCCTATTACTCGACAACCATAGTATGTTTCTCAACAACTGGTTGTTGCAACTTGACATTCCCAGTCTACTGAGAATTTACAACTTTGTTTTCTTATTCTGGTGGAGTTCTTGGAGCACTATCATTCACATATATGAATGAGTTGTAATCTTTAGGTTCTTTCTTGCATTCAACTTCATTTTTCTTTGTATATTCATTGACTTTCACATTTGCACTTTCCACAACTTTGTTAGTGTTAGAGTTCAAACATTTATAAGTTTTTCTCTTAGTGGAATATACTAGGAATATTCCTTCATCACTTTTAGCATCAATTTTTTAGTTTCTATTATCTTTAAGAATGTAACATTTACTTCCGAATACTTTGATATATTTCACGTTAGGTGCATATCCATACCACAATTCAAAAGGTGTAGCACGTGTACCTTTCATGACTTGCACTTTGTTTAGAGTATAAAAAACTATACTTACAACATCTCTTTAGTATTTTTGTGACACCTTTTTCCTCATCATTAATGTTCTAGCACAATCCATTATTGATCTATTTCTTCTTTCAGCTGTTCCATTTTGAGGAGAGGTCCTACATGTTGACATCTGTCTTTTGATTCCTCTTTCATTACAAAAATGTTGAATTCATTGGAAATAAATTCACCATCTTTGTTAGATCTCAATGAATTAAATCTCTTCCTTGTCTCCTTTTCAACTCTGGCCAAATACCACTTAAATAACTAAAAAACATCATATTTTTCTTTAAGAAATATCACAATCATCTTTCTAGAGTAGTCATCAACAAATAGAATGAAATATTTATCTCCATAATAGCTTTGAAACAATAGGTCCACATAAATTAGTAAAAACCAATTCTAAAATATCATCAAATGAATATTTTTTTCTCTTGAAACTAGACTTCGTCATTTTTTCCAGTTGACATTGTTTACACATAACATTATTAGGTTCTTTTAGTTTTGGAAAACCTCTTACTCTTTTGATTTTACTAATGTTAACCAAATTATCAAAGCTTACATGAAATAACCTCTTGTGCCATAACCAAATATCTTCACATTGTGCAAACAAACATATCTCATTAGATAAATCAAGATAGAACACGATACCTCTTGTTTGATCACTACTTCCAATTAGCTTACCATCAACATCAAATATCTTGGCCTTTTTGTGATGGAGTTCAACTCTATAACCTAATTTGTTTAACTATAAAAAACTCAATAGATTATAGTTACGTCCTTTACCCCAATAATCATTGTCGCATTTGATCTTATCAATCAGCTAAATTGATCCTTTAGCTTTCACAAGATATGGAACATCATTACCAAATTTAACACAGCTACCCTTGTATGGTCCAATTTTCTCAAATTTACTTCTATTACTAGTTATGTAATTAGAACAGCCACTATCAATTATCCATCTATCACTTTTATTCACATAATAGATTAATGCATTTTTATCATATTCATCAAAATCTTCTTTCATAGCAACATAGATTACTTCCTCATCATTACTTTCAGATTTAGTATTAGTTTCTTCTTCATCAATATAACAAGATTTATTACCTTTGTCTTTGTAGTACTTGTTCTTCTTGTAGTCATGGTCATTTTTTTTTTTTTTTTTATTGTATTTGCTCCCCTTTCTTTCATCTTTGTCTCAATATGACCAACTTTATTGCATGAAAAATAGACCACTATTACATTTGGGGTCAAATTATGATGTAGTGTGATTTATGTGTGATTTATATATATATTTTTAAAGTGTTCTTAATGCCATTAGAATACTGATATTGGCATCATAATTGTGATGCTCGCATGATTATAAACACAAAAAAAGAAAATACAACATTAATCATTCCTCATTTGATTGATTGTAGAGAGTTGCGAATGAGTGTGAAGAGCTTCGAATGAGTGTGGAGAGCTGTGAACCAAGTGTGGAGAGATATGAAAGAGTGTGGAGAGTTGTGAAAGAGTGTGGAGAGCTACAAATTGAGTTCAAAGATGTCAGTGTGATCTATGATGTGACATTGTGATCTCCCTGCCCTTGCTTTGCGATTTCCTTGTTATGCCTGTGCCCTTGCCATGCTGATGCATTCTTCCTACACAAAAGATTGAGGAGTGGAAGAGGAGTAAGTTTTTTGTTCCCCATTTCTTCTATTTTTGATGCTTCCCATTTAAAAATAAATAAATGGATTTGTGCTAATATGTTCAAACAAAACATAAATAAACATAAATATCATTCTATATAGAAAATTTGTACTTTTCCTTTAGTTATTTTGTGTCTTCTCACAAAGCTATTTTTTCTATGACATTCTCTATTTCTACTTTTCCTAAGGAGTGAATTAGGGTTTTAGAAAGAGGAGAGTCATCAAAAGAAGGGGTAGATAGGGGATTGGTTGTAGTGTGAATAGAATGTTATGTATGTTTTGGCTAAAAATAAAAATCAACATGCTTCTACATTTATTGATCATCTTCTGGATATAGGAAAGTTTTGTGGTATGTGTAGAATGGTTGATGTAGAAGTTCCATTGAAGGTATTTAGGGTCTTAACATTTTTATAATTTAATTAGTTAAACATTTTGTTTCTTAAAAAAAATTGTTCCAACTAATAAGTGGAAATAAATGTTGCTTTTTTGACCAATTAAGATTTTCAGTTTATGTGCTCCTTTCTATCTTACCTCTCATTCATTATGCAAGTAATAGCTATAAATATACTGAATAACTATAAGTTTACTAATCACAAAGAAAAATAAATTTGATCAATGTCAACAAATGCCATGACAACTAGTAAATTTTTGTACACATTGTCTTTTACCTCCATGTTTACATTCATTCTTAGCTACATGAAGCACAATCATTAATCATATCCAATGCTATAATCCACCAAACCTAATGTAAAATATGATCAATTCATCACCCATACTTAATTGCTGATGACCTCTAAGAATCACCAATTCCCAAATTGTATGTTCTCATTTCCCATATTTTGTGATTATCCTTACTACAAGGAAAGAACAATAACATAGAATTTCTGACAAAAAGCATTATTTAGGCCTAAATTCATTTTATGTCTATGAATTTAGAAAAAAAAATGGGTATCCATCAAGCATAATCGATAGGGGTTTTTCAGATGCAGCCAACCACAACTGCCTTTACAAACATGAACCCAAAAAAATGTGAAAGCATGGACAAGGTACATGAATTGTTTAACAAAATTCTTCAAAGAAATATAGTCTGCAATGAACTCCAGATATGCACAATTTAAATTTATTGGAAAAGTTATGAAAATTTTCAAGAAAATGCGATCACAAGGTCCCTCAACTTTCTAGCATCCTTGTTGTTAGTTTGTCATGATTGATCAAAGAAGTACTGTACATACTTCATAAATTCTTTGGGGTTTAGGGCAACGCCCCAATTTTTTTTTTGGGCTTGAGGCCGACGTTGTGGCAGATGTATGGCTAACATATGGATGACATGTTGTAACCCTAAAGTGACATAAAAATACTTGTATAAAAGGTCTTCGGGTTAGGGATTGTTTCATTGTTGTGATGGGAAAATTGGTTCTTGTGGTGGTATTGAGCTATAAGGGATTATGGATTGTAATCAGGTGGTAATCACTGGATTGTAATAATATTGGACTTACTATTTGGTGGACGTAGCCCAAGGATTGGGTGAACCATGTTAAATCTTGGTGTCTTGTGTTCTTTTCTGTGTGATCTATTATTTTCTATTATTGGTTATATTTGCATGTAATTGTTATTTCTATCCATGCTTTAAACCTAACACTTGTTCATTGTGCCAAAATAAGCTTTAATTTTGTTCACCACTGCTAGAACAGAATGGGCAAAGAATTCTAAGTATTTATCTTTATTTTTTTGTATCTTTCGAGTTAGGGGAAATGGATGTTTTCTTAGATTTTTGTTCATGGTTGTTTACTTGGTTTTGATTTTTATGTCCATTGCTTTAGTTCCAATTACTGGAATCGCATTGTGCATCCATTGATCTAGAAATAGTGGTTTTATTTTTCAATATTAGTTTATTGAATGATTGGCAGTAAGCTTTGTTGGATTTTATTTCTAGATATCTCTCATTAGTGGTGTATTTTGAGTTTAGAATTTTAGTTACATGACTAACATTTATCTATTTATTTGTTAGGAACTATAATTGTGATAGATTTATTGTTGACTTATCTTGTAATACCAATGTTGTAGAATGCCATTAAATAGGATTCTATCATCAAGAATTCTAGCCAATACATCCTTGTCAGAAACCCTCATAAAATCATCACCACACCAAGATAAGAAACCATACTCATGCAAATAACAATGTTGTTTGCAATCACTCACATAGTGCTTTTGTCATTCTAGTACAACTAGCCCTATATTTAAATGAATGATCAGAATTTATTTGCATTTTGTGAGCAAGGTATTTAAAAAAAAATAGAGAACCCTTTAAAAAAGCCATTACCTTCTTGGGATTTTTTCCCCCAAATAGAGCATCTATAGTAGTGACATAAGCTGAGGATTGGAGGTGGAAAACAAACTTAAAAAAACTTGTGTAAATACCATTACTAGTTTGGAATCCATTGTTTTTGATTAATCTTTTATGTGAAAAAGTGTTTTTGAAGATATTGTGCACTGAAACGGTTGAAAACATAGAAATTGAGGATCTCTATAGAAAAGAAAAAGGTAGTGGGCAAAAAATCTATGAGAGAGGAAAGGGTTTTTGAGATCCCTAAACCTTTGATAAGAAGTACAGGAAATTTGCCAAAGCTACCCAAATAATACACTTTTGAAGCAACCTTATGGAGAGCAAAAAATCCCTAAATGTAGATATCATTAAATCTAGTGTGAAGAAATAGAAAAATATGTGTTACAAACAACCTGAGAGACATCAGGTCCAAGTTAAAAAGTGCAAAATGAAAGGATGACAATATGTTCATCTTTTTAAATGTTGTGAGAGATTAATGGACAACTTATTTTAACTCAAAGCAATAAAATTTGTTGTTGCATTTGATCAAACTGTCTATATCCCTTGGCTTTTACTTTTCTTGGGGACTACATTGATGACTTTTGCTTGTATTCATCAGCCGAAACCATTTATTGGTATTCATCAATATATGGTTCCTTTTTAAAGATGAACCCACTATTGTTTCCCATATAAGTTTGGTGTTGACCATGTTAATCCTTTTTTCTTCATCATGTTTATCCTTTCCATACATTTCTTACTTCAGTTTGTGTCCCCCCTTATATAGTTTGCTCCCTATGTAATGCAAATATTAACTTGGAATATTATATTTTTCCTCCATACATTTGCTACATATTATGTTACCCATAAATATGTGCCTTAGCCTAAAGTTATTGTTTTCTTGTCTTATCTTCTTCAATGGCTATCACATTTCATTGAGGTTGACTAAATCATATAGAGCATGGAATCAACAACATCAAAGAAATGCATATGGTCAAAGATGTTGTGAAGCCACACGTGTCTATTCACAAGCTTTCTTGACATTAGGCTTTCTTAACATTTTTTTTTGGATTGAGCTTGTAATTTTAGTTATACAAAAGAATTGAGAATGTTTGGGTATTGAAATCTTGTGTTAAATGAGCTAGAAGCTCCTTGAAAGAATGACAAGTCAATCTACAGAAAACATCATCAATATTTCATTCTATAAATTACAATTTGAACAAGTTATGGAAAAATAAATAAATAATGGAAGATCAAAAAGAGCTAAATGTTTGATAGTTGCATCATCATGAATTAACCACTAGTAAATATAAGAGCCCCATACTTTTTATTGATTCAAAAATGATATGACATGTTTCATTGTGTAAATAGTGATTATGTATTAAGATTATATATATATATATATATATATATATATATATATATATATATATATATATATATATATAAAATTGATTATATTAGGAAATATTTATTTTCTATTTTAAAATGATATATCTTATTCTACAACTGATAAATATTTCTTAAGACTAGCTTGTTAAATAATTCTACCATCTTCAAAATCATATGTGAAGATATAAATATTAAGTACAACATGTACAATATTTTTGCAGATATACACATTAATTACACCAATTTTTTCTTTCAAAATCACATGTGCATATATAAACATTAAGTACAATATGTCCAATTTTTTTGTTTGTAGAAATACACATTAAGTACACAAATTTTTTTCTTTCAAAACCATATATGCAGATATAAACATTAAGTACACCATGTCCAATTTCATTTTAAGGTTTTCTCTCTAATGTTAACGTGTATGGTGAAATGGTTATCAATGATAGATCTAGCAAGTACGACCAATTCAATAAGGGTACAGGAATAAGTTATTCCTGTGAAGAAGGATCATGTTAGATAATACAAGGGAATTTGATCAAAATAGGGAGACAATCAGTAGATTGTTGTCTAACTTTCAAAGAGAAGGGAATGACACATGATATTGTCCTTACAAGAGTTGTAATGGCTTAAAGACAAGAAAAATCAAAATAAAAACAACTAAGAGACATTGTAGGGAGAATGGTTACATTGAAGGGGGTTTGATTATCATCCATTGGTAAGTTGTTATATTGTTTTTGCAATTAATATACATATGAACCATGGAAAGGGGGTTTGATTATGACATTGAATGGGGGTTTTATTATCATCATTGTTATATAGGTCAATCTCTCCAGGGTAGTATGTGATATAGACCACCACATCTCGAAGGAACATAGAGGTGTGAATATGGAGGAACATGGAGGTGTGATGCAGGAGCATCCAGAGGTGTAAGGGCAATCCTGTGTCAACCAAAAAAAAAAAAGTACTTAGACTTAGTTTTTGTTTCATGTGTTTTCATTTCTGGATACCCATTTGGGTCAAATAAAGGTTCCAACTCTCACAGTTCCACTATTAGTGTTCTAGGATAGAGTATTTGAACACCCTTGGATACGTGTAAATGTTGAAAAAATAGGAGTATGTAATTGAGCCATCATTTTGGTGAACTAGAAGGTGTAAATTGGATAGATGAATGTAATTGTAATTTAGAGCATTCCAAAAAAAGAATTAGGTCAAAAGGCCCCACGGTTTGAAAGTTATTGCAGTTTTTCAGTTTTTGGAGACCTCTTAAGAATGCTTCAAAGTCAGATAAGGGGCATTAAATGACCTCTAATAGGGACAAAAAATGGTGGATGAGTGAAGCTTGTCCATAGGGCTATAGAGCGCTTTGAGAGCTTTCCAAAAATGTAAATGGTTCGTTAATCGAAGCTACGGTTCAAAAGTTATGCCTTCCAGAAGTTCGGTTACCATTTTTGGATTCTTCTAGATTTGCACCAACTTCTAATGCAGCTTCTGGAGCCTTCTACTTGGTCGGTGGATGCCTACTAGCACTTTCTAGAATGTATTCCTAATCCTTAACCCTCCGGGGTCTATTTAAGGACATTTCTAGTAGTTCAGAGTGGAGTTTGAGAGGAGGTACTGAAAGGAGAAATTATCTCAAAGTTTATGCTATTGTAAGCCCATAGGACATGTTTTGGAGTCTATTTTCTTTGTACTGAATGTATTAGCTTATTTACAAGTTAATAAAATTTCCCTTTCCTGTTATGTCCCCATCAAGTGGTATCAGAGCAGGTTTTCCTGAGTGTGTAGACAGAGCGCTGATTGTGAGGCAGTTTGCACCAGGATTGTGTAGTTGTGGGTTCGAGTTAAGATGCCTCCACAAAGAGAGCATGGCAGAAGGGCCAGAGCTATTAATCTTGAGGAGGTTAGAGCCCTCCACAGGTAGGTACAAGCATTGCAGGAGGAGCTCCGTAGAGGAACAAATGTTGCTACAGGTGACGAAAGTGAGGATGACAATGAAGAAGAAGAAATTGGACCAGAAGGGGAATTTGACGGTGAAGTTTTGAATCAGGCAGAGGAAAGGCTTTTTAGGGCCATTACTAAGTTTGGGAAAAGACCTACAATTGATGTGGGTGTATTTTCAAGAAATTTGAAACCAGATGAGTTGATCGACTGGATCAATGAACTGGAAGAGTACTTTGAGTACGAGGATATCAGGGATCTAGATAGGGTTAAGTTTGCAAAGGCTAAACTAAAGGGCCATGCCAAAATTTGGTGGCAAGAGGTTCAATTGGAAAGAAACAGAAGAGGAAAAGAGAATATCACAAGGTGGGATCATATGGTAGACAAATTAAAGAAGCAGTTCATTCCTGTTGACTATAAGCTTGATTTGTTTAAGAAGATGCATAGGTTAAAGTAAGCAGGAAGATCAACCCAAGAATATACAGAGGAGTTTTACCAACTTCTGATTAGAGCAGGTCATGTAGAAGAAAACAAGGAGAAGGTTAATCATTATATCAGTGGGTTGCGACCTAGCATCTAGGAGGAATAAAGTCTGGAAAGAATGACCAACGTTGAAGAGGCATACCAGTTTGCCCTACGAGTTGAAGAGATGCTAAATAAGAGGTTTGAAGGGAGACAAAGAGGGCATAGTCAAGGAGGAAGGAGTAGTGGTAGGTCATCTGGAGGTCGAAATGAAACCCAAAAGAAGAATGAAGATGTGGGTACTAGCAGGAACCAAAGGAATGAGGGTTTCAATCGCTCCTATGATCAAGACTTTGGATATCAGAGAGGAAGAGGTAGAGGACATGGACAAGGAAGAGGAGGCTTTCGTGGTACCTATTTCCATTGCAATGAAGAAGGTCATCATGCCTTTGAATGCCCTCAATGACAAGGAAGGATTGATAGGAGAGCTGAGGGTCAAGCTAGGGTTGCTCATTTGGATGAAGATGCACAGTCATCACATTCAAAGGATGCAGAAAGAGGAGAGACTTTAGTAAATGAAAGGGTCCTACTAAGTGGTGAGATTGAACTAGGACAAAGGAAGAGTTTATTTCGTACCAGGTGCAAGTGTGAGGATAAATGTTGTGATGTAATCATTGATGGTGGTAGCACTGATAATTTGGTATCAGAGGAGATGGTCTCTAAGCTGAAGCTCAAGAGGGAGAAACATCCCCAACCCTATCAGATTTCTTGGGTGAAAGATGATCATAAGGTCCTGGTAAGTGAACAATGTTTAGTGAGATTCAAAATTGGGAGTTACCATGATGAAGTTCTTTGTGATTTTATTCCAATGGATGTTTGCCATCTATTGTTGGGAAGACTGTGGCAGTTTGATAGGCATGTAGTACATGATGGTCATGCAAACACATACTCTCTAACAAAGGATGGAGTTCACCACAAACTGAAGCCCATGAAAAGGAAGGCGAAAAGGTATGTAACAGTGCTAGGATTTGTCTTGTTGATGGAAGGAAGTTTTAAGATGGCATGAAACATCAGTGTATGTGCTATGCTTTGATCCCTAGGAAAGATAAAGAAGGTAGTAGTGAAATACCACTTGAAGTTTTTGATTTACTGGTTGAGTTTGGAGATATCATCTCTGATAATGTTCTAGAAGGATTGCCATCGGTAAGGCAAATCAATCATTAGATAGATTTAATCCCAGGAGCTAGTTTGCCTAACAAGGCTGCTCATAGGATGACTCCTACTGAAATTGAGGAGCTAAATAGACAGGTTCAAGAGCTATTAAGGAAGGGCTTGATTCGAGAGAGCCTGAGTCCATATATAGTACTTGTAGTACTGGAACCAAAGAAGGATGGAGAGTGGAGGATGTGTACAAATTCCCAAGCTATAAATAGGATAACCATTAAGTATCGATTTCCTTTGCCAAGAATGGATGATCTTATGGATTGCTTGAGTGGAGCTTAGTACTTCACAAAGATAGATCTCAAGAGTGGCTATCATCAAATATGAATACGAGAAGGAGATGAGTGGAAAATAGCCTTCAAGACCAAGGAGGGTCTTTATGAGTGGTTAGTCATGCACTTTGGATTGACGAATGCCCCAAGCACCTTCATGCGGCTTATGAATGAGGTACTTAAGAAGTTCTTGGGAAAATTTGTTATTGTATATTTGGATGATATTTTAATTTTCAAAAAGACTTTGGAAGAACATTTATTGCATATTCATAGTGTCATTGAAAGGTTAAGGGAAGAGAAACTGTTAATTAATTTGAAGAAGTGTATCTTTGCAAAAAGGGAGTTAGTCTACTTGGGGTTTGTTATATCACCTGAAGGTCTAAAAATGGATCCAGAGAAGGTAAAAGCCATCTTGGAATGGCCTACTCCAAGTTCTGCTACTGAGGTAAGATCGTTCCATGGTCTAGTTAGTTTTTACAGAAAGTTTATTAAGAATTTCAGTGGCATATGTGCACCCCTGACTGACACAATAAGAGGGGATAGAAAAGAGTTCAAATGGACTACAACAACTACAAGAAGTTTTGAATTGCTAAAGAAGAAGGTGACAGAACAACCTGTGTTAGCACTTCTAGATTTTAGAAAGGTGTTCCAAGTGGATTTTGATGCTAGTGGCAGTGCTATTGGGGCTGTATTAAGCCAAGAAGGTAAGGCTATTGCATATTTTAGTGAGAAATTGAATGATGCAAAAAAGAAGTATTCTATTTATGATCAAGAGTTCTATGCAATAGTTTAGGCCTTAAAGAAATGGAGGAATTATTTATTGCCAAAAGAATTTGTTTTTTATACTGATCATCAGGCATTATAGTACCTAAATAGCCAAGGTAAATTGAATCAGAGGCATATGAAGTGGGTAGAGTTCTTGCAGAGCTATACATTTGTGTTGAAGCATAGAAGTGGAAAATCTAATAGGGTTGTAGATGCACTAAGTAGGAGACAGTTGTTGCTTACAGTAATGTAGGTTGAAGTAGTTGGGTTTGATGAACTCAAGAATCTATACCTTGAGGATCCTAATTTTTTTGAAGTGTGGAAAGCTTGTAAAGAGCCTATTGCTGTAGAAAGAACTAAGTGGTTAGATTATCTGATTCAGGATGGTATGTTGTTCAAGGGTAGCCAATTGTGCATTCCAAGGAGTTCAATGAGGGAAAATCTGATTAAGGAGAAACATAGTGGAGGGATGGCAGGACATTTTGGTCGAGATAAGACCATTTCCATTCTTAGAGAACATTATTGTTGGCCTCAGATTTCACAAGATGTGAAGAAGTTTGTATAGAGTTGTCAGATTTGTCAAGTTGCCAAGGGATTTAGTCACAATACTGGACTATATCAGCCATTGCCTGTTCCATCAAAGCCATGGGAGGACATAAGTATGGATTTTTTTCTTGGATTGCTAAGGACAGAAAGGGGTAATGACTCATTATTTGTGGTGGTTGATAGATTCTCCAAAATGGCACATTTCATTCCATGCCACAAAACTCATGATGCCTTCCATATTGCAGACTTGTTTTTCAAAGAGGTGGTAAGACTACATGGTCTTTCAAGGAGTATAGTTTCTGACAAAGATACTAAATTTGTAGGGTATTTCTAGAGAACATTGTGGAAGAAGTTGAGAATAGACTTGAAATTTAGTTGCACACATCACCCGCAAAATGATGGCCAAACAGAAGTGGTAAACAGAAGTCTGGGCAATTTGCTAAGATGTTTAGTTGGGGATAAGCCCAAGGGATGGGATTTGATTCTACCACAAGCTGAATTTTCTTACAATAACTCTATAAATAGGAGTACAAGTAAATCACCATTCCAAATTGTATATGGAATTAGCCCAAGGACTGCACCAGAATTGAGGAAGATAGAGCAAGGGGAGAGGACAAGTGCTGAAGCTGAAGAATTTGCTGAACATATCAAGCATCTACATGGGGAGGTTCAAGCACATTACCAAGATGAATCAAGAGTACAAAGCTAGGGCTGATCAAAGGAGAAGACATAAGAAATTTGAAGTGGGGGATTTAGTCATGGTACACTTACAAAAAGAAAGATTTCCAGTCGGTACTTACAACAAGCTAAAAATGAAGAAATTTGGCCCCTACAAAATTTTGAAGAAACATGACTTAGGAAATGCATATGAGGTGGAGTTACCAGATGGTATTCACATTTCTCCCATTTTCAACATTGCGGACTTAACAGAGTATCATGATGATGGTGCAGATGAGGAGCTGATGTTAGAGCCATGTCCAATTCCTGCTTCTAAGAAGGAGGAGATAGAAGACATTCTAGATCATCATGTGTGTAGGAGTACCAGAAATAGGCAGTATGAAGAGTATTTGGTCAAGTGGAAAGGACAGCCAATCGAGGACTCAACTTGGATATCAGCAACTGAGGTTTCCCATTTAGGATTTCCTCTACCATTCATAAAGTGACAGGGTCACTTTTCAATCTACTTTGGGTGTCTGATGCAAGAGCATCCAGAGGTGTAAGGGCAATCCTGTGTCAACCAAAAAAAAAAAAGTACTTAGACTTGGTTTCTATTTCATGTGTTTTCATTTCTGGATACCCATTTGGGTCAAATAAAGGTTCCAACTCTCATAGTTCCACTATCAATGTTCTAGGATAGAGTATTTGAACACCTTGGAATACGTGTAAATGCCAAAAAAATAGGAGTATGTAATTGAGCCATCATTTTGGTGAACTAGAAGGTGTAAATTGGCCGGATGAATGTAATTGTAATTTAGAGCATTCCAGAAAAAGAATCAGGTCAAAAGGCCCCATAGTTTGAAAGTTATTACAGTTTTTCAATTTTTGGAGACCTCCTAAGAATGCTTCAAAGTCAGGTTAGGGGCATTAAATGACCTCAAATAGGGATAAAAAATGGGGGAGGAGAGAACCTTGTCCATAGGGCTATAGAGCACTTTGAGAGCTTTTCGGAAATGTAAACGGTGTTAGGATAAACCACGGACAGAAATAAAAAACTACATGCAAATATAACCAATAACAGAAAATAATAGAACACACAGAAATGAACACAAGGCACCAAGATTTAACGTGGTTCACCTAATCCCTGGGCTACGTCCACCAAACAGTAAGTCCGATCTTATTACAATCCAGTGATTACAACCTGATTACAATCCGTAATCCCTTACAGCTCAATACCGCCGCAAGAACCAATTTCGTATCACAACATTATGGAAAATACGCAACCCTAAGCCCTTTTATACAAGTATTAAACCGCTTTAGGGTTATAACATGTCAGCCATATGTTAGCCATAATATGTCGGCTACCATGTCGGCTACTATCCAAACCCTACTATTTATGAAGTATGTACAGTACTTTCCTGATCAGTCACCAAAATCTAACAAACAGTTCATCAATCGGAGCTACGGTTCAAAAGTTATGCCTCTCAAAAGTTCGGTTACCATTTTTGGATTCTTCTAGATTTACACCAACTTCTAACGCAGCTTCTGGAGCCTTCTACTTGGTCGGTGGATGCCTACTAGCACTTTCTAGAATGTATTCCTAATCCTTAACCCTCTAGGGTCTATTTAAGGACATTGCTAGCATTGTAAAAGATAGTTCGGAGTGGAGTTTGAGAGGAGGTACTGAAAGGAGAAATTATCTCCAGGTTTATGCTATTGTAAGCCCATATGGCATGTTTTGGAGTCTATTTTCTCTGTACTGAATGTATTAGCTTATTTACAAGTTAATAAAATTTCCCTTTCATGTTGTGTCCCCATCAAGGTGTGAATATTGAAGAAGAAGATCATGATCCCATGGAAGATGAAAATCATGTGCCAAAAAGCATATTTGAAGATGATGGTATGAATACATTGATCCATGACACATTTTGTACTAGTGTTGCTGCTGCTGATGATGATTATGATGAGGATGACATTGAGGCTTTCCATGATATGTCTCTACTTGAGAAGGAAAATATAACCCTTTACAAAGGATCCCAATCAACTCTTCTCTTTGTTGTATTGTTGTTGGTGAATTTGAAGGTTATAAATGGTTTATCCAACATAACAATGTCATGTATGCTAAGATTTTTCATATAGGTCATTATAGTCTATAAAAGGTGAAACATGTACCATTAAGATTGTTTTAACTAATGACTTATTATTTTTGTTGTAGATTGATAGATGAGTTTTTATTACCACCATTAAATGTTTTCCCTCTCTCGTACTGAGAATTATGAGTATCAAGCAATAGATGCTTGTTTCAAAGATCAGTTATTTATCATAAAGAACAAAAATATGCAACAGAATGCTTTGAATGCCATATGAGTAGATATCAAGATGATAAAGTGACAAAAAAAGTGTCTCACAAGGTTCTTCATTTCATCAGTATTATTCCACATCTTAAACAATTATTTAGGTGCAGTAGCTTGGCACAATTTATGGATTACCATGCACACAATAGAAGTCAAGATGAAATTATTCAAATGCTTGTAGATGGTTCAAAATTTATAGACATAGAGGAAAAGTTGCCACACTTTAAAGAAGAACCTCAAAATCTCAGGCTTTCTTTGGCAACTAATAGTCTCTATCCAGATGGAGAGATGAAATATATTTACTCAGAGTGGCCTATTTTTGTTATCAATAATAACCTTCCTCCATGGATGTCAATAAAGAGGGAGCACATTATGTTGGCAATGATTGTTCTACATATTTTATTATTTTATAGTTATCTACATGTAATTATAAGTCTTGGAGTGGAGTGTTCCCAATAATTATCTGATGTTGTTGTTCATTCAACAAGGTAAGTACCAAGTGAAAGATATGAATGCATATATTGCACCTCTTATCAATGAGTTGTTGGTGTTATGGAATGGTTTCATTGTGTATGATATCTCTAGACCAATTGGACAAAAATAATTTCAATTCCATGCAATGCTTGTGTGGACAATTCATGATGTCCCAGGGTTGACACATTTTTGTGGTATGTTATGTTGAATTCTAGTTGTATGTGATAATTCTAATTCTAAAAATTAACATATTTAATCCAGTTGTATTATTAACTTGTAGGTCTTAAAAATAAGGAAACATTTTCATGTCCAATGTGTGGTGCAAAGAAGAAATCTGAACATTCCAAAAGTTTGAGAAAGTAGGTGTCTGAGGAGTATAGGCACTTCCTCCACATAAATTACAAGTATTAAAGTGCCAAAAATCATATTTTCAATGGGAAAGAAGAGACTAAATCAAAGCCACAAAGAATGACACCTCACCTATGGTAGTTGGAATTTACTAGAATTCAAGGTAGTATCACTCCACCTAATGGTTTATGTTTGGAAATTATATATTTCAATTGTGTTTTGTTGGTTAATTATGTAATTAATGATCATGAGGGTCATCAAGGAATCATTGACACCTTCCAAAGGGACTATGTTATCCTAGTTAATTTTGTAGGCTACCCTCCTATGAGAAGCTATTAATTGTTCATTTTTGTGATACTATGTATATTAGAGAGAATGTAACAGAGACACTGTGGAAAATATTAGATGGAAGGTGTGACAAAGAAAAACTTGCAAAAATTTATAGTGAAATTAATGATTCCAATCATGCAATAAAAAATATCAATGACTCACATAGAAATGGAGACCATATTAATGCAAGTGTCCTTCCTTGGTTATTAATGGAGTAACAAAGTAACACCATAAAAAAAAGTCATACAAAAAATTTGATTTCCTACAGGATTTTTTGTGAATATAAGCAATCCCATATCAAAGAAAACTAAGTTTGGGCTAGAGCTCAAAATGCATGATTGGCATACTTTCATCAAGGTAAGTTACGATCTTTTGTATTTACAATATAGTTGTGAAATTGCATTCAATTTTCATTGTATTATGTTAGAAAAGAATAAAATGATCAGTTGACAATTGTTGTAGTATGTACTACCCCTATCACTCCCATAGAACTTCAACAATAATATCAAACAAGTGATTTATGATCTTGGAAAATACATGAGGTAAGCAATGATATTTTTTCAATATATCAAACAAGGTAATATATTGTAAAGTCTTGTATTTATATATTTTTGTGTCTTGAATCCCTTATAGGTGGTTGTCATCTAAATAAATCCATAAAGAAGATATAAAATATTGGAAGAAAAGAATTTATCGACTAATATGTGAAATGCAAAAGTGTTTACCTTCAACTTTTTTCAATGCACAAGAACACTACCTCATACATCAAGTTGAGGAGATTGAATTGTGTGGACCTATATAGCCTAGGTCAATGTGGATGGTTAAGAGACACTTGAAATTTTTGAAGGGTTTGGTTTGAAAAAGAGCACATCTCAAAGGTTCTATGTTATACTAGATGATGGTGTATGTTACTCAATATCTTCCTAATCTTGAAGCAAAGATCCATATAGATTGCATTTGGGATCTCGACTCCATTAAAAAATTTGAAGGGGAGTACTTGGTGGGGAACAATAGATTTAGGAAAGTGAAAGGTAATAAATTATAATATGTTATTTTAGTTAATTAATTCTTAATATTCAAAATAAATTATTGTAAGTCATCTATTTACTTTTGTACAGTTGCTAAAGAGTGAGATGCAATATATTTATTTATTGCAAACAATCAAAAGATTGGATGACAGTATGGATTGAATGATGTCAACATTTTGTTCATAGATTACAATGGGAATCCTTGTCTTCATTGGTTATACAAGCTCATTGTAATGGAGATCCTAATGTTACACAAAAGGAAATAGACTTAGCATATGGTTTAAGAGATCTCTAGGTACTTATAAATTTGTGAATCAACCATATGTTTTTGAACTCGTGATGCAGTTTTTATACACGTTTGACATTATTGTAGGTGAAACACCACAAGGTTATGTTATGAAATGGTTATAAATTTCACATCCAAAAGATGGATGGCACAAAGAGAACCTATGATTTTGGGATAAGTGAAGTCTTCCAGATGACCAATATTTCATCTAGAAATGACTTACATCCTCGAGGGTCTCAAAATTGATACTATGGCATTTTGGTTGATATACTTGACTGTTACTTTAATTCCTTCAAATTAGTTCTCTTCATCGTGAAATGGTAAAAACTACAACGCAATCAAAATAATCCTAATAGAACTGTTATTGAGCATGAGAATGGATTTCAAATGATTAATACAAGGTTGTTTGAGCCACTTGGAGATGAGTCCTATGTTCTTCCAAGCCAACGTGAGAAAATATTTTACTTAGAGGTTCCACATAAACTAGGTTGGTAATTTTTTGTTAGACGTGATCCAAGAGGAAGGTCAATAAAGTATAATGTGATGGAAGAAGAAGATATCGAGGAAGAGGAAGAAGTATATCACGATTGAGAATTAGTTGATGATGCTCCTGATGCTGCTATTGATGATGATGATGATGATGATGATGATGACAATGATGATGATGATGATGCTGATGTTGATGCTAATGATGTTGTTGATGATGATGATGATGTTGATGCCGATGACAATGACCATGATAGTGGTGGTGATGATGTCTTTGACAATGATAAACTTGATGATGAGATGGATGAAGAATAATATCAATGATGGGGGGGTTGATTATCAATGACATGAATGAAATAAAAAATTATGTGATGAATGTCTATGTTATTCAATATTGAATTGAATTTGATAGATCAATGATTGATCTGATTAACTTATCATGTACCTTTAATGTTTATAATTCATATGCGATGCTAATACTCAATGTAATTTTGAGTATATGTATCATGATTTTTTTAGCTAATATAAGACAATTCATTTACACATGTAGAAACCCAAAGCCCTTTCACAAGCATCCCACACAATCTCATGGATCATTAGGTATAAGTAAGTACACCCAATAAAGATTAATGCCTTTTACTATTTGTATAATATCTCTCTCATTTCCACCTATCTCTCTCATTTTGTGGAGTATAGGTACTAGTGAATAGGTATTTGTTAGATTTGTCTTCCTCGAGTGAGGACAATGTAGGAATGGAAGAGGAAAGTGAGACATTTAGTATGTCTAAATCAAGGAGATTGACTTGAGGTCAAAAGATCAGAAAGAAATTTAATAAGCACATGAAATTTTTCCTTTCTCAAGAGAGGTCATGTTCTTATGATGATGAGAGTAAAGGTGACTCTGATGTGCACTTTAGGTACAAACATCTATGGAAATAATGGGTCCCCAATGAACTTCTTCCACTAAATACTAATTTTTGTGTTAGAGAGAGGATATATTGCATAACACCATCCTCATTACATGGTTTGGGCATATTTTCCATGGATGAAATAAAGGTCTCTTACAACAAGGTTGTTGAATTGATGGAGTATGTCAAACCTTGGTATGATTACAATAGTTGGATGCAGATTATTAGATATAAAAAGTATGTGTAGGTATGCGCTCGCGAAAAGTTATATACAAAAAAAAGTTAGTGAACAAAGTAAAATAGTAGCTATATACATTGACAAAAGGCCAAAAGCATAAGGGAATATTGCAAGTTTTATAAATAGTAAATGACCTACATCAAATAAGAAGCAACCCAATTGCATATTTGAGGTACATGAGGGAAATTGTGTATTTGTATGTGCAATAAAATCAATACATGGAGGCAAAGAGCTT
>CM053788.1:492957376-493157376 GCA_028749045.1 Cupressus sempervirens
ATTTTATATTAAATTATAAATTTTCTAATATTTTTTCTAATGTTTTTCTAAATTTATTTTTTATTTTTTTAAAATATTTTTTAAAAAATTTATATTAAATTATAAATTCTCTAATATTTTTGTAATGTTTTTTCTAAATATGTTTTCTATTTTTTCCAATGTTTTTGTAATATTTTTTTCTAAATTTTCTAATTTTTTTAATGGCTTTTTTTTAATTTTCTAATTTTTTAAAATTTTTTTTATAAATTTGTTTTCTGAATTTTATATTAAATTATAAATTTTCTAATATTCTTTTAATGTTTTTTTCTAAATTTTTAAATATTTTTGTTATATTTTTTCTAAATTTTCTAATGTTTTCTTTTTTTTTTTCTAAATTTTATATTAAATAATAAATTCTCTAATGTTTTTGTAATGTTTTTTCTAACTTTGTTTTCTAATGTTTTTCCTAAATTTTATATTATTTTTCCTAATGTTTTCTAAAATTGTTTTCTAATGTTTTCTATATAATATTTTTTTGTTTTCTAAATTAATATAAATAAACAATAAAAATATTAAATTAACATTTAGATATGCTTTCAAAACTATTAAAAACGTAAATAGCATTCAAATATTCTTTAAAAATATTTTTAAATGTATTAAAAACATTTTAAAAATGTATTAAAAACATTAAAATCTACTTTGATAACATAAAAAAATACTTTAAAAACATTGAAAAACATTAAATTAATAATATTTTGACATACCCGATGATGAGAATCAGAACAAAAGTGACAGGATGACGGTGATGGAGGTAGCACAAATGACATGTTCGCCCGAACGCTCTAAATGAATAGTAGTGGACGTGAAAATGAATTAGAAAAGTTGAAAAAGCGATTTTAACTGTTGAAAATGCAAGCGGTATAGGTTCGCATGAACACATTTTTGCGTGAACATGGCTTAACGTGTTCGCGCGAACATGTGTCGCTTGCGTGTTCATGCGAACATGTGAGTTGTGTTCACGCAAACGTATGGAGTTTGGAATTGCGAAAATTTTGCAACTTTTTAGAATTTGTTCGTCCCACTAAAGTGGAACCCATTATTGTGGGTTCACCCTAGTATATTTCCTACGTGTCTGTGTTGCCTCTGGGTTTAGATGATACTTGTGTCTTGGTACCCTTTGAGATATTTTTCTTTCAGGTGTTTCCTTGACCTAGATGTTGGTTTTGACTTGTGTTTTGATATCCATATGGGACTTGAGTTTATCTCCTTAGCGTGGTGGGAGTGGTCCATTTAGGTTCCATGAGGTTGGGTGGTAGTGCATTTTTCTTATACTATTGAGATTCGACTATTGATGTCATTGTTGAATGTACCTGTGTAGTTGATCCTTTCTTTCTGATCTTGTGTTTCTAATGGTGGTTATATTCTGCTATATTGTATTTGATTTCATAGATCTTATGAGATGATGTTAGGTATTTTATGATGTATATTCTTTTAGCATTTTATACCCTATGACTTGTACAGTGAATGATTGTGCATTCTGATTATTGCCAAGTGACATCTTTTATAATTGTATATTGTTTAAACGGATTCATACTTGTGATTATTCCATGATGTGGATTTTGGTTATGTATTGGACTTAGTATTTAATTAAACTTAAATGTGACCTAATGTCATGGGACCCTTAGGAGATTTAATCTATTTATGTTGGTTGTATGTATGTGAGTTATTGCTTCTGCTATTTTATCTCATTATTTTTATTGCTTTCATTATAATATCTATTGTTGGTTATTATCTTTCAAAATAAAAATGTTTGACAAACTTAGCGAAACTTTAGGTTAATTTCTTTTGGGTTCCCTAACAGGGCATTATAGAGGAACCCAACATTAGATTTTTTAAATGATAGAAAAGTGTCAAGTAGTAAATGCCTATAGAATAAAGGGTCTTAGGAAGCATAAGTTATGCCCTAGTTCCTTGTTTCAATCTAGTAGAAGTTAAAAGGAATGAGATAAAGTTTATTCTCAAAAAATTTAAGTGAATGAAAAAGTTTATTCTAGAAACATTTAAAGGAATGAAACAAAGTTTTTTCTAGGAAACTTTGTGATTTTTTAGGTGCATTTTGATTTGTTCACTAGTCTAAAGAGTGGTCACATCATTCAACCCTTATTTTTAGGCATTATTCATGCAACTCACTTACTTAAGATGTTTGATATGGGATCATCTTAGGCCTATGAGGGATCTTGCATGGACCAAAAGTATTCATTTTTATTCTCTTTCATTTAGTTTTAGCTTCTTTTGTGAGTCATAATAATATGTCATAAATAAATTTTGTTAATATAGTTTCCAAAAAGAATTCAAGTTATTGGCTAGAATCCTTGTATATGTGGTACCATATATGGATTAGAAAGCTTTGTAGTTTCATCAAACATATTGGCATAATACCAAAAACATGTTGGTTTGATTTCATATGATCATTCAACTTGATGACATGCAATATCAATAAAAGAAGTTTTTTAATGTACATAAGATTTAGAAGATTGAGACAAATTATAGCCATTTGAGAGGTTTTATTGATCTCAATGCCTTAATACAATACTTAATTTTGAATGATATTCTAATTCTAAGTAAATATAAAACATTTTACATCATTGTAGAGAGATAAATGAAGATTGCCTTCTATAATCAAACATCCGAGATCTATCATCTTGTAAACCAAATATAATTATGATTATTGAACACTATATCTATGTTGTGATATTGCTTTCAGGATTTAACTATTTAGTTTTTGAGTAAAAGTCATTGACCCATGTTTCTTGAGTAGTGATTCACACATAAATCCATCTCTAATGAGAATAAATGGAAAAAATAGCACTCATTGGATCTAGGTGATGCTCACAGAGGTGAAGCATCAGAACTTCCCTCTTGAGAGATCACATGGTTGTGTATACATAATTACCATCAAATGTAGTTACTATTCATTGTTGAAACACTGCTATAAATGATGAGAAAAATGGGGGAAAATATTGACTTTGCATTTTTTTTTCTCTTCTTATTCTGAATCGATAATCATCACTGCTTAAATGCTTGAAAAGTCATGCTCAATTACTCCAATGCTTCGCTTACCAAATCTGCACCGACGCATCTACAATTTGTAATCAAATCAGCTTGTGATTTTTGACCTCTATTACATTTTATAATTAAAAAAGAGCTAGCATTCTTCCATTACTGACATGTTCAGCTAGTCCATACATTTTCGAGCCCTATAAACCCTAAATCTAGTAGTCTATGAAGCTCTAATTTTTTTAGCTTTTTTCAAACCAGTGAAAATAAGTTTTCTAAAAATGATATCCAGATACTTTTTGGGAGATTGGAGATTCTTTTTCTTGCAGGCTATTACAGATGAATTGCGATTATGCCTTTCCTTTTTATTTTGTGATATTTTGAAGGAAGTTATAGCCAAATGTTGTCAATGATATAAACTTTGTTTTCATTTTTACATGGCTTTGCACAACTTTTCAAAAGAAACATCTTAGACTAGTGAAACTATCAACCATTGCTTTCAATCCTATATCAAACATCTTAAGTAAGTTGCAAGAATAATGCCTAAATATAATGAGTTTAAATTTCTACACATTCTTTCAACCATTGTGTTGCTTCTATCAAATTCTATCGACAAAATAAAATTTAAAAAAAAAAAATTCAAACACAACCTATAGAACTATTGATATGGAGATTTTGCACCATTAAACCACTGGCCCATTCATTATGAAAAAATGATAAGCCCTAGCTAACAAATTTTAGATGGAATATAGTTTTATTTATGATATATTAATTCTAATTCTAATTCTAATTATTTTCTATTATTTTGAAATAATTTTTTCCCTTTTAATTTTGAAAATACTACATTAAATTAGATTGTATAGAAATTATAAAAAATTTATATAATTAAAAATTTAGATATAAAACTTTAATTTTGTTAATAGAATTTTTTATAATAACAATAGAAATCTATTTTTTAACAATGTTCAGTTATTTCTAAATTATAATATAAATTTATATCACATGACTAATTGTTCTAATTTAATTCACCTAGGAGAGATTTAGAGCGAAGTTGGTTGTGAATCTGTGAAGTGCAGTTGTGATGCAATCACCCCTACCCATATAGTGACGTGGAGGAGAGTTCTCTCCTCCACGCGGTTTATTTTTTCTTACCCCCTGCACTTTATTCTTTCATTTTTTATGCTCTTGTATTTTTTTTTGGCTGATGTTTCTCCATTCCATCTGCATTTACTCCTATTTGATGATTTGATCTACTTGATCTCTCCTCCCAATGGAGCCTGAGTTAGTAGAAACTTATCTTTTAAGCCCTAACCCTGCTACCTCTCCTCCCCATTTGCCAAAGAGATCCTTCGTTGAGACTGTAACCCCTACTAACAATGGCATTTCACCTGATGCGAGATTTGTGCTGGAGCGTGGAGACATGTGACTGCTCGGAGAAGGTAAAAGCCCTACCTTTACGTTGGGTGACTCCTTTATTTCTCCAAGCGATGAAATGCTTAAGGAAATTGTTATGGAGAAAGGTTAGGTTATCCAACTCTGCTATTTTTTTTGCTTGTGTTGATGTGGTAAAATGTCGTTTGAGGAAGTTCCTCGACGACTGGTTTCATAGTTTATGGAATTTAAAACTTAATTTGAAGATCTCCTTCTATAGGAAAATCTTTTTTTTTAGAAAAGGGGTAAACGCTTTGACCTGGAGCTATGAATCAGTGAGGCCACAAATGGGGGACCTCATCCCCGTCAGATTTGAATCTTGATGGCAAGGATAACAACTCAACAACTTAACCATCACAACATGCCACTATTGGCTTCTATAGGAAAATCTAGAGAGGGCATTTTTATTTTTATTTTTTGCCAATCCAGAGTCCCAAGCTGAAGTCCTTAAAAGGCACTATTGGATTGTGGGGAAGACTTCCTTCCATGCCCTAGCTTGGTCATAGGAGGCAGTTAATGAGGAAATTCTTGTTTTATCCTGTCCTAGGTGGGTCATTGTAAAGGATGTTTTGCCCTTTCTTTGGAAATTTTTACTTCAACTTCTAGAGGGTTTTGGTAAGATTATTTGTATTGATGAAACCTCCCGCCTTGTTCCCAACCTTGATGGAAGGGTTTTAATCTCCATTAAACTAGGAATGTATATCCCTCCAAACCTTAAGCTTAATATCAGTGATGATTTCTTTGTATGCTCTATTGAGACTCTAGGTGGGCTAAATGGGAAAGATACCTTAGGAAATATTGTCCTATCTTGGCCAATCACTGAAAATTTAACCTATTTGGTCATGCAACAACTCCCAATGATGTTGAAACTTCAATGTCCAATCTCCAAAACCCTAAACTATTGGCATCCAATGGTTCTCCTAAAACTTAAATGAAGATTACCAATAATGGTATTGACATTGGAAATGTTCCTCCTTTGGCCTCCAGGTCAATAAAGGTGAAAGATACTCTTTGTGTTGATAACTCTGCTAACTTCTCTAAGAACTCTATGGCTCTCACTATCCCACCAACTGTTGATGATTTCTAGGTTGTTACTAATAGAAAACGTAGATGAAGGAACACCCAAAAACTTGCGTTGGAACAATTATGTTCTGGAAACCACTGATCCAATCAATTCAAGGCTCTTAATAGCCCTATTTTAATGATAGAGGATACCCCTCGTGATTCCTCACAACCTAGATCGAAATCAACTAATGCCCAGGCAAATATTAATGTTGTCATGAGAGATAATCTAGATATGCATCCTATGCTTGTTCCTCCAAAAGATGTTAATCTAGACAATACCAATCTCCCTCTGTTACATCCTTTACTTCAGGAGATTGATGATAATTTAATCATTCAGGTGATATATGCCAAGAATAACTCAACTCTGTTGGCTCTTTGAATTCTCAACTGCATAAATCTTCTAATAGGGATGTGTTGAAATCCAAATCTAACTTTAATGGTGCTAGTGATGAGGATGATGATAATTATAAAAACTCTTCTACCTCAAAGAAGAAGGGTAGGCCTCTTGGATCTAAAAAGAAAAAGAAAAATGGAGATCCTTTTGGTCTCCCTAGTGGTTTCATCTCTCAAACTTCCTCATGAAGTTTATTTCCTAGAATGTTAGAGGTCTTGAGTCTCTAGATCACAAGTTTATCATTAAAAGGTTTATGGATTGTCATAAAAACATTGACTTTATGTTGATGCAAGAAATCAAAACTGTTGGTTTCACCCTTGAAATTGCTCTTTACTCTATATGGAAGGATGCATTTAAAGCTATCACTAATCACCCCAGAGGGAAAGGTGGAGTTTCTTTTTTTTGTTAACCCTATTTGGGTCTCTTATATTATGGATTTTGGCATATTTCCGTGTAATAGGGTGTCTTGGGTTACCTTGACTATTAATGGTTCTTCGTTTGGGGTTTTCTCTATGTATGTGCCCAATGACTATAAGGAAAGAATTCTTCTTTAGGATTGGTTGTCTAACCTGGCCAACATTCCCTAGATTGTTAGAGGTGATTTTAACATGGTTGAGAATTTTGATGACAAGCTTGGAGGCACACCTTTTGATTGGAAAGGCTTTGAAAAAACTCATTGAGATAGACTTAAACAACATCTCCATTTGTTTGATCAGCTTGAAGGCACTAGATCTGCTACCTCAACTCCTTGGTATACTTGGTGCAATTTTCAATAGGGCTCTAATTGTATTTATTCTAGACAAGATAGATTTTATGTTAATTGTGACTTTTTCTCCTTCTCCCCCAACCAATTTGGCCCTTTGGTTGTTGCTATCCCTGCAACCCTATCTGATCATTACCCTATCTTGGCTAATGTTAATTTTAGGAATTCCATCTTGGCAAAATCTCAACCTAGTAAGAAATTTATACTCAATACCTCCCTTCCGGGAAACTCTGATGTCCTTATTGCCATAATATGATTAGACTTTTTAATCTTCAGAATAAGACCATCTCTCATACCCGTAGATGGGACCTTAACATCTCTTCCTAGTAGAAGGTCTTTTAGACTCTTGGTAAAAGGAAGGCCAAAGATTTTAGATACGTGGATAATTTACTCTCTAATCAACTCTATGATCTTGAAGGCAAAATTCAAACTCAACCTGATTTTGTTGTTTTAGCTCACCAAGTTGCTTTGACCAGGGACTCTCTTAGGAAACACCAGCATCTTGAAGTTAGAGGGGCCTATATTAGGGCTTGAAATCATTGGCTCCAATATGGTGAGAAAGGCTCCAAGTTGTTCTTTAACCTTATTAGACAAAAGTAGAGTAAAGAGAAGATTGGTAGAATTATTGTGGAAGACAATAAACATTTGACCCTCCAGGAAATCACCAATGCCTTTAAACTGTTTTATAAATCCCTTTTTACTTCAGAAGATACTAAAGAATCCAAAGATATCAGGAACAGATGTATGAATCTCATCCCTAATATGATCTCTAAAAGTGATGCTTAGTATCTCTAGGCTAAAATTTCCCTTCATGAAATTTCCACTGCTATCCATAACCTTAAGGATAATAAATCCACCAGACCAGATGGTCTCCCTGCTAAATTTTATAAATCTAATATTGACTGGATTACCCAAGATCTCTATGATCTCTATTCATAGGCCTATTGTAATGCCTTGCCAAGGGATCCAAAAGAATTAACCTAAATTTTTACTAACTTTGCCAAACTTTTTCTTTTTTTTTAAAAGAATAATAGCATACATGTAAAACATAAAGTAGCAGAAGCAATTACATACAATCATACAAAATCAAACATAATAGATTACATTCCTTAAGGATCCCAAGACATTGAATCTAATTTAATTTTGATTAATACCAAGTCTAACAAATACCACATCCACATGAAAGAATAATTATAAGTCCAAGTCCATTTAAATAATATACATTTGTTTCGAATGCCTTTTGAAAATAAAATTTGGAATGCTCAATCATCCACAGTACATGTCGCAGGGTATGAAAGGCTAAAGAATATACATATATAAAAATAGATTACATCATCCCTTTTAGATCCATGAAAAAACCTACAATACAATAAGTGAAATCATCCATCATAAAGATATACCCATCCATCATAATACATAGAGATAGAATGAAAGTAAATGCAGACAAGGAACTCCAACCACAACATCAATGGATGGATCTCAATAGTAAAGAGTAAAAAGAACTACCACTCGACCGTGTGGTAACCCAAAAAGGCCCACTCCCACCATGCTAAGGAGATAGTCTCAAGCCCCAAATAGGATATCAATCCAAAATCAAAAGTAATCTCTAAGTCTAGGAAACCCTAAAAGTAATCTAACTCAAAGGTTCCAACATAAATTGACATCTAGACCCAGAGACACACAAAGACATGTAGGGAATCTACTATGTAAGTGGGCAAGTGTCATTGCACAAATCAACGCTAGAGTTACCCTAGCAGTCTAACTTGACCCTGACCCCCTAGTGACTTCATGCGGCACTAGTATCCTTTTGTACTGACAAGGCATACTTACAATGCATGTTCACAACCAAGCATTCTCTCTACTCCCATCCTAGTCTATACTAGCACTCGAGGCATGGGCGAGAACATACATTGGCTCTTATCAGATTCATTTTATTCCCATTTTGTGTAGTGTTTTCACTTATTAAACAACTTACAATGGGTTACCCTAGCAGCCACTTGGTCCCCGACCTACATTGCAAGCCACTTCCTGACATTACATATAGATACCCTACCCTAGGCTCATAAAGTATAAATCAAAGAATCACAAATTTCACCTTAGCCCTATACAGGTGATTGGAAAGCAAAAGAAGATAATTCACAATAACACATTAGTTCTCTACGAGCAACTAGAAAGCATCCCAAAAATACTAATTGAAGACTCAAAATGGTTAATTCAAACATGTTATAACATGACATCACCAAGAACATATCATATAAACACTTCAGTCCTATAAAATCAATTGGAAAGCAATCCAAGTACAATTGATCAAAGACTCAAAGGTTATATTAGATAGGTCACACCATTCACCTCAATTTCACAAAAGAACACTGGAAAGCAATAACAATCAATAGATCAACACACATCATAGAGCATACCAGACACATTACTATGGTTGAGTTTAAAAGATCAAGATCAATTCATCATAAGATCACAAACAAAAAACTCCCAAGCCTCTGGTAGATGTCCTAAACTGGTCAACACTCTAGTTAACCCAAACCCAAAACACATACAACATATAGAATAGTGTAGTTCGTAGTTTGGTTTGATTTGAAAACACGTAGTTGAGTTAACAATAAGGTAAAGTTTTTATTTTCAATATATGTTTCAAGTAGATAAGATTCATAGTTTAACCCATTCTTATATTCAAATAAAATGTTCAATTACCCCTATTCGATTTTAAGTCAATTTTTCCAAAATAATCTAAGGGTAATTATTTATTTAAATTATTAAGATAATAATTATTGATTATTAAAATCAAATACCCACAAACCCATTAATAATCAATTTATTAAATAACAATAAATATAATTAAATATTTTTAATTGATATTTATCATTAATTTGAATTAGCTTCACTAATAATCTAACGTACTAAATTTAATAATTAATAATTAATTAATAATTAAAATTTTTAATAAAAATTATTTAATAATTAATATTCATTAATTATTAATTAATTTAATAATATTAATAAAATACTATTGATAAATTTTATTAACAAATAATATTTAAAATTATTGATAAAATAACAATTCAAAATTAAAATTAAAATAAATTAAATTTAAAAAAAAAACCTTTTAAAAACTTACCTTGCCACTGGCCATTTAATAAATGGCTTGTGGCCACCCTGCGGCTGCCGCAGTAGTGCTATGTACTACCATTGTCACAGTACCCTACGTCAATGACAATTAAGCTGCCCAATCAGGTAAGGGGGGAGGTGGGGTAAAAACCTCCTCTCTCATTTAATATATTATATATTTTTAAATTTCTTTTCTTTTTTTTTCTTTTTTTTAAATTTTAATTTTAATAAATTTTGTTATTTAAAACAAAACCAAACATACCCCCAACCAGTCAAATTTTCAATTTTAAATTTAAATTTTATTTTTTAAATTCTAATTTTCAAATCTACTAGACAAGGGTTCTATTGATAATATAATCCTCACGTATACAGAAGATATTCAATACAAAAGAACAAAAGATTCAAAATAAAAGATTGAAAGATTTATGTAACAAAATTTGGGAAAAAGATTTCAACAATCGTGAAGAAGATAGGAATAATGATGAACGTAATTAATTGGGTGAATCAAAACACTAAAATCTACCTGGTTTTGATGCTAAAATCGCAAACACCTAGAAGATTTGTGAGAGAAATATCTTCTCTCAAAACCTTCTCTCTGAAAATTCCTTCTCCAAAATTCTCATTCTTTTGCAAAACTTCAATCCTTTGAAAATGAAACCTCAAATGCTATAAGGAGTTCTCTCCTAAATTTGGGGCACTAATTATGCGATCACTCGAGAGGAATCCTTGCTCACAACTCTATAACTCTTTATTAACTTTTCTTTTACAATATCATGTACGCTTTATGCAATTAAAAATATCTTTATTCACTTGACTTCTCTTTTTAGTTAATTTATTAAATTTTAATCTCATGCATACTTTATGCAAATTTTAAAACTCTTTAATAAATTAATATATATTTTCCATTCTTTAATTTATTATCGAAGCGTTAATTGATAAAATATTTATTAACTTAAGTAATAATAATATTTAGCATTTATTTAAAAATGATCTCCTAAATATATTATTGTTAAATTAAATAAATATTATTAAATTCTAAAATTAAGCTTATAATTTTATCTTTAAATTTAATTATTTTTATTTACTTAATTTTCCAATTAATTAAATATAATTAAATATTAAAAGTATCATAACAATTTTTTGTTAAATTAAATCATTAATTTAATCTTTCAATCTGACTTAATTAATAGAAAAAAAAATACCAAAGATCTATATGATGAAATGTGAAAACCCATCATAGAAAAACACATACAAGATCAACTAAAGGGTTATAATCACAAATTTACATCATACGATGCATTCATAAGGTAATCAACTCAGATACTTGTCCTAATTTTCTATCACAAATGGGTTTAAAGGCTAGGATTTGGACTTAAGAATCTTTCTCCCCTCTCTTACCATTGAGATAATGCGATAGGGTATGCTCATCTTGGCAATTCAGGGAAGTTGATACCTGGTACCTGCAATCTACATAAAATCCATGCATGTACAAACACATATATACTAAACTAAGTAGGCAATGGTAGGAAGTGGTTAATCATGTAGATCCCGACTAGCAAGTGATTACCACTCCCTTCCTTAACCACATCAAAAACACCATACATAAAGAAAACATACACACACACACCATACACATTCAGTATGGGGTAAGTATCCATAAGAAAACACATATACTAATCCATCTAACTCATCATCGTTAAATAACTGAAATCACTGTAATAATCATCATCATGCATATAGGAAGTAAATAGTACCAAGTAGTCTCATCATAAAATCAACTAAATATCAAACAATATTTGACAATCTCAAAAATAATGCTACTAATCATCAAGCATAAAACTAGCCTAAAAGAGTTTAGCAAGAATAACAAAATGCAAACTAGAGGTAGGCACTACACCTATGCTAATGGTAACATGGGAAGCTCTATCAATATGAGTACCATCAAACTTATCCCTAAAGAGGGAGACATAGCTCTTATTAAAAATTGGTGGCCTATTACTCTGTTAAATGTCTCTTACAAGATTCTTGCCAAAATCCTGGCCTCTCGGTTTGAAAAAATCCTCCCTAAATTCATTTATTCTACTCAAATGGGATATATCAAAGGCATATATATTTTTGAGAACCTTGTCACTAGCTGGAAAGTGATGGAGTGAGCCAATAATTCTAATCAGGATGTTGCCATGCTCCTTGTTGACTTTGAAAAAGCCTATGATAGGGTGGAATGAGATTTCATTCTTATGATGCTTAAAACCTTTGGATTCCCCACCATATTTTGTAATTATGTGAAAATCCTTCTTATAGATGCCTCTGCTAGGATTGAAGTTAACCCATCCGACTCTCTCTCTCCATTCGACAGGGTTGTCCCTTTGCCCTTGCTCTGTTTGTCAATTCTTCAAATGCTTTGTTTTATCTTCTTAGAGATAACTCCATCTCCCCTAGGTCCACAAGATCCAGTTTGCTAATGACACTTCCCCATTCTTTGAATTTTCTAGTCATAACTTCCAGTACCTCAAAAAAAAGCTTGACCTCTTTAGGAAAGTTTCTAGAGCTCGTATCTCCAGTACTAAATCTATCTTACTCAGTTGGAAAGAGGAACCCCCAGACTGGCTATAACAGTTTGTCTTTTCTAGGGGTGGGCCTAATAAGATTGTCTGTTATTTGGGTATCCCTTTCTCCATTGCCCCCTCAAGCAAGGATATGTGGCTTTGGGTCAAGAATAAAATTGATAAAAAGCTTAACAATTGGAACAATAGGACTCTCTCCCTTGTGGGTAGGGTCCAGATTTGTCAAAAAATCCTCTCCTCATATAGCATTTACTATTCCTTTATGTGGATGTTTAGTAATTATCAGATTTATGAAATTCAAAAGGCTATTCGGTGTTTCCTTTGGTTTGATGGCAAGGCTAATAGGAAAGCTTATGCAGTTAAATGGGACCGGTGCCACATTGATAAGAAACTTGGTGGGCTTGGTTTGAAAGACCTTAGGCTTCAAGGGATTTCACCCACATCCAAATGGATCTTTCATGCCCTTGATGGTAATGAGCCTTGGAAAGTTCTTATCAGGAATAATATTCAGTCTAGTGCTCCCAAAGCTACTAAGTCTTGGAAAGGTCTTCCTCTTTGTGACTTAGTTGCTGGAAAATTCTCTATTATTGTTCAAGGCTCCTAGGTTTTTAGATCCATTTGAAAGGTGTGGGAATATGTGCGTACCTTCATTATAAACTCTAATTTTGATCATGATTACTCCTTGCATGGGGAACATTCTATATGGTGGAATCTCTATCATTTAAATAAACCCCTAGTCCTTACCAAAGGATGCTCTACCAAGATTTGGGCGAACAAAGGCATTAACTATATTATGGATATCATGGAGAATGATAACCTAGTTAGTTGGGAAACCCTCTCTCACAGCTTTAACCTCCTGGACTCCCATAAGCGTACCTATAATCTCATCAAAGCTGCTTGTATGCCTCTTTCCTTGCCTCATGATACTAATGTCAATTCCCACTATGTTTTTAACTTTAGATGGAAAGATGATTCTCTTCTCCCTAGTGTCAAATCCAAGGATATCTATAATTTCCTTAGTTATGATTCTATTGTGACTGATCATTTTAACTCCATTTGGTATTGCAACTCTAGCGTTGCTAATTGGCAAAAGGTTTTTGACAGGCTTTGGAAGTTGCTTATCCCGCCTAAATTTAAGTGCTTCAAGTGGCAACTCCTGCTTGATAGGCTGCCTATTAGAAATCTCCAAGATGGTCTTGACATCTGCCCTCTCTATAGAACCCCTAAGACTATGAGGCATATCTTCTTTGATGTGGCTTTGCTAAAGAAATTTTGTTGATGTTTGGTTTTTTAATTACTAAACATGTTTACACTATTGATAACATTACTAGTTTTATTCATGGGCTTTGAAAGGATGCTAACTTATTCTGGCATATATTATCTTCTTTCATCCTTTGGTTTATTTGGAAATTAAGAAATGAGTCTAAATTCCAAGGCATTGATAAGACTCTTATAGGGTTTTTTCGAAATCTCATCGCTTCAAAATTGCCTCGCAGGTGTGCTATGTTATGAATCTGCAATGGGAGAAGTTGCTGAGATTTTTTAGGGATGGCCATGCTTCCATGTTTATCTACGAAATGAAAGATGGCCTTGCTTGGGATAGTATTGTGGATGATCAACTTGCGTTTGATGCAGCTCTTGATAAGCTTATTCAGGATATCAGGGACAATAAAGGCCCTAGCTTTGATAAGTTAGATATTTCCATGCAAATTTTGGAGTAGAGTCTGGATAGAGGGATCTCTATGCTAGACTGCTTGGGTGGCCAACCATAATGGTGCTTTGCACTAAGTTGTTCGTCTATTCTCAACTTTTCTCTCTATTTGTATCTATCTAGTTTTGTGATACTCTTTCATCCTGGTGATGGGTTGAGGCCTAGCCTCCCCTAATTCTTTTTGTTTTGTATCTCTTTTGAACTCTCAATTTTCAATATTAAAAATAAAATAAAAAATAAAAATATTAATTCACCCTTATATATAATCAGTGACAAATGTTTCAATCTCATCCTTATCTATAATTTACCCAATCATTTAGCACATATTTCAAACTCAACCTTTTAAACGTCACAACCCTTATCTTTAAGCATTGCTAATAGTAAATAACTTTTTATGACCATAAAGAAAAAAAACCACTTGACATTTAATTTATATTTAATAGGCAGTAACATACATATTCAATAGAAAGTCTTTGTCACATTCATAGTCAATAGAAAGGTCTTTATCAAGAAAAAGATAAGTACTAGCATTCAAAACACACCTTGGAGACTCCATCCAAACACAAAATGTTTTCCCAGTCTTTAAAATTAATGTGCATAAACTTACAAAAGCAAATTGCTGCTTATAAGATGTTGAGATTCGCGGATCTATACACAGTCATCCTTGACTCAAAACCCAACTCCTTCAGTTTTGTTGACCAAGGCCAAGTTATTTTTTAACAAAGATTTCTCATCCTCGACCACGGATTGCTTCATCTTTGTCAAGATTTTTGTAAGGCAAAGCGGCCATGAATTTCTCTGACATGGCGATATAAATCTCCCTCTTCCCCTCCCGCAACTTGCACCGCCAAAAGCTAACCACACATGCTCCCACCGCCGCCAATCCGCCCACCACAACTCCCAATATCAACACAGCCTTGCATTTCCCACTTCTACACCTCGAACTCCTCTCATTATTATCATCACTCGCGTTGAGATATTTCACAAAAGCAACCTTATCCTGACCAGACTCTTGAACCAGAGTGGGCAGAGTATCCATCACCTGGTAACACCGCTTCGAGTTACTGTAAAACAAAGCGGCGGCGCAGCCGCACTTGCCGCCACACAGATCCATGCAACCCTCTTCAGACTCCACGTCAACGAAAGCCGCAAACTCACTGTAAGGCAGATCGAGGCCTGCAATTCTTACAAAACTCGTGTTCTGCGAGCAAAAGTCGGCGCCCTTCTTCATGCAACCGGCGGCGCCGCCAACGGACATGCAACCGCAACGCCCGTCGAGCCCACAGACAGCATACGGCCCGCACGTGGAGGGAAGCTTGCATGGGCTCTCGACGGCCTGAAAATCCACGTCCCAGGAACGCTTGCCGTCGTTCCAGTAAAAAGCCCGCAGGTTCCCGTCGGCGTCGAGCTTGAGCCGTCTACTGACGCGAATCTTCTGGTGGTACGTGTCGAGCGGCGTGACGTCGACTAACTGAGTCTCCGACTGGTACATTGCAATATATCCGTCGCTCTCAAGACGCGCATAAATCGGCCCCTTTTGCGGATCGATGAGCGCTTTCTCTTGCATGGCTCTTCTCCTCCAGTACACCTGCTGCCCGGATCGCCACGTCAACGCCATGCCCGCCGCCTCCATCTGCAGCCAATAATCTCCCCCCGCCGCCACGAGCCTCATCCCCGCCGTCATATTCTGGGCCTCCAGCAGTGTATCTGTCGGATGATCGAAGCTCTGCCATTGCACCGCCGCCTGTGTTTTCACTTGCAGGTTTCCAGAATCCAAAAGCACCACTTCCGGTGGCGCCGCCGCCGCCGCCGCCACGAGCCACACAACGCTGCCTCGCTCGTTTACCAGAGCAACGCTTCCGCCGCCATGTTGCATGAATTTGGAGCTTTTCCCCACGGTGTTGTTTCCGTCGGCGCTCCATACAATCTCAGTTGCGTTTACCTTCGTTTGGTCTTTTTCCAGCATGAATGCAATAGAAAGAAGGAAATGGTCTTTCTCGAGCCTGTAAAATCCCAAGGCAAATCCTCCGCTTGGGCTGAGGAGAATCGGTTCAAACTGGTCTTTTCCTGCTGGAGAAAGAGTAAAGCCTCTGGGCATCTGAGATGTGTAATAGCAGTCTACTTTTACTAAACCCCACAACATAGCCATGGCTAGAAATAGGCCTAGCCATTGATTCTTCATATTTGCCATGTTCTACTGCAGCTGTAGGCCAAACAAACAAGTCATCTCCTATCTTTGTCCTTGTTAATGTCCTTTCAATCGCTCATGGTTTTAAGCAATTAGGGAAAAAGAGATCAGGGGAGCTAAAATCCAAACGAGGAGTCAAGGGGAGGTCCCGCCATTAAAAATGCATGAGAATAACCAGAGTAGGCTATCTATTGAGCCTCTTATGAATAGAGTTTACTTCTCCTTTTAACCATAATTGAGTAGCTTAGTAGTTGTACCTGCAACCCATCCAACGTCAACCATATTGCTAAACAGTAATGGCCATTGCCGCTATGCAAAATGTCAACCACAAGGTTAGATAGTAGTGGTCATTGCCCACTATAATATCAACCATTTTGCATCTAAGTGATGGAAGATATAATAGTTTATTATTGCAAGTGGGCTAGTTGTTAAATTTTAATAGAGCGTCATTCTCCATTGAGCTCAGTTTAAGAGATCATGGTATTTATTAAAGGAAAATCTCATTTAGTGCCCTCTCTTTATGGCGAACTAGTGGGAAGACTTTTGGCTTTTACCACTTCGTGCACTTCATGAACTTCATGGATTAAACCTATTTTGTTTCAATAATTTTTAATGGTTCCATTCAAATAATATAGTCGACCTTGACATTTACTCACAATATACACCATAGATCTAAACATGAATTTCTTGTGGGAAACATGCATTTACTTTTCCTTTAGTACTTCTATGAGTTTTCAAGAGCATTCAATGTGTATTTACTCTTATTAAAATAAATCAATTTATGCATTGTAAACATTTTAAAGATATCTTGGTTTGAGCATAAATTCTTAAAATGTAGATGTTTGGTGATTTATATGATTTTCATTATGCACCAAATTAATTTTCTACATTATGTATTTCATTATTGTTTTCTAACATTATAACAATTTATAAATTAGATAAAAGATTATGTTGACTAATTAGAATATAAGAGTTGATAAAATTGCTTTATATTATGAATGACTTAGATACAAAGATAGACCCTTAAGATTTAGGATCTTTAACAAAGATACAAGAGAAATCCAACTCTGGACACTATTTTAATCTATAAGCAAGGTGCAAATGTAAAATTTGTGTACAAGAATTATGATTCAAAAAGCTTGCAACAACATTGCAGCCTAGAATGTCTTAACTTGTAGCATGAGTAATTCTCCATTACATAGCATTGCAACTTCAATTGCAATTGAATTTCCACCTAAGCCAACCTCTCATCACACTTGCCTTGTCATCTCCTCTTGTCACTTCTTGATAGTTTCCTAGTTCTCCTTGCATCTCTTGATAATTTAAAGCACTTGCATAGCTTCATTATATCTCTTTGGTCATTTGACGTCATAGCTTCCCCATATACTTCACATTAAAGATTTTTGTCACCTCCAATCCACCAGCCTTCAACTTCTTGATAGAAAGAGGAAGGACCTTGCCCTTTTAAGAACAAAACTAAATTCTAACCTGTATTTATTATATTTTTATTATTAATTGGATTATCATTTATCATACATTCTATCCTACTAATCAAATAAGTGAACATAAATGGGGAGATAAGATATATGCAACTTATCATTTAGGTCCCCTAAAAGGCATATTGTGTATGTGCCATATATGGTGCACACCATATGGATTAGTGTGTCAAGCCTTATGTTTGGGCACACCATGCATATATGGTGTGTGTCATATTAGTATGTACGCCATATGTTTTTTTAATAAATGTCAAATTTTTTTCTTCATTCCTCATTTTGACTATTTTTTATTAAGTAAAAATTAGATTTTGAAAGGACACCAAACGCTTTACAAAATAGGCTTTGGAGGGACCTAAGACCCTCATTAAGAGATAACCAAGACTACCCACAAAAAGAAAAAAACCAAAGAAAAAATAAAGAAAAGCCAAGAAGGAGGAGCAAAAGTGTGAAACAACCAAGACAAAGTGTTGTGCAAGGCCAAAAGAAAAAAATCAATGAAAAACCTGCAAGAAACCCAACACAACCAGAACTAGTTATAATTTTGATTTAACCTTATGAGAGTGATGGATCGTATCAAACGAGGACTTGGGAGATTTAGTTTTCTTTCTTTTGACAGTATTCCAAATGTCCTCAACCCTAGCAACAATATTTTGCTAAGAATTTAAATCTAGTACGTATGTCCTCCCACTACTAGAAAGATATGAGAAAGGGCCAACCTCTACCCCTTAAGTAGGGACAACATAAAGTGGACAATTTGAAGGATATGAGAAAGATCCAATAGAAACGTAAGATGTAGTGCCAACAACATTCATAGGGGAGAACTCAACATCCTTCAACCAATTGACATGGATTACAAAATTTCTAGAAGAAGCCCCACACTCCTGGGAAGAAACAATAATACCTTGCCAACAAAATTACCACCATCAAGAGGCATGATAGGATTAGAAGAGACAACATCACCCCAATAGCCTAAGAAGAAGAAATAATAAGACTAGCAATGCTCCAACCAGCCAGAGACATGATACAGGTAGAAAAGTCAACAAATGTAGGAGCAGCTAGAGACAACGTAGTCTCAACAATCAAAGATTCTTGTACACTCACATGGGAGAATATTTTCTTCTTAATAGAGTAGTGTTTAAAAGGAGCACCCTTTAACCATGACATAATTCTTTCATTTTTCCAACTTGCATTGAGAAAAACCATGTCTAATTTTGAAGCATCTTTCAAATCTGAAGGGGATACTGTTAGCCCAAAGTTGCCCTCCTGCCAAAAATCAAATTCAAATAATGATCTATTGTGATGGTCAGCTATGGTTCTTGTGAAATATTTAACCTTGGCCATATTCCTTATTTCATGTTATGCCTTGTAATATTTTAAGTAATGATCATGTGATTCGCATGGTTGCAGTAGGTTAAGTGCTAACTAAGGTCAAGATGGCGAAGGTGCGCTTTGCTTTGATCTCGCCTAATTGTATGGTTATATTGACACACTATGGTTTAAGTTGCGATAGCGTGGCAAAGGAAAAGCTTTAGTATTTCAAAACACATCCTGCACCATCATATCACCCAGATCTACAACTAGTGCATGATCTTTATGAGTCAAGAAATGGTTAAGGTTTGACTTGCGAAGTAGTAGTTTTCTTTGCTTCAATTGATTGCAAGAACCAAATAGTAACATCAATCTAAGAAGGTGATGGTGTAGATGTGGTATAACCTCAAATTTTGTAAGATTGCAGTAGTTAGTAAAGAATGCCAAGTGTAGGTTGCGAGGCAGTGATGATCAGGTGTGGTTTTGTAAGTAGAAATTGTTATTAAGGAAAGGTGATGGCAAGGTTGTGACTCAAAGGGACTCTAAAATAGCCTCTAAACTCACCCACCCAAAATAGCAATAACTCCAATCTTGACTCTAAGCCTCCTGGAGATGATCCATTTTCGCAACAAAGGGAAATTAGGATATTTTAGGTGTCATAAATGTTGAAAGGAAGTTCTAGAAGGGTGGAAAAGGTTAGAAACCCATACCCATACCACTTGGGCACTTGGATTACATTAAATTTGGCTTCTAGGATCAATTCATGACCTATACAAGTGGCTTGAAAATATTGATCTGCAAAATCCTAAGGATATATCCTTTCCACTAAACCCTAATCAAGGGAGATTAATTTAGGTCATCAACTAAATTATTCTTAGGTTGACAGGTTACATTGCCAACCCTAATTGATATGTCAGTACACATATGCACATAATGAGTATGAAGTGACACCATATAATGAGTACTTCAATACATGTCGATTCACATAGTATAAGTCGAGCAAGTGGAAGCTGAGTGATAGCATGTAGATCAGTTATGACCGAGCATCAAAATGTTCAAGTGGGAAGTAAGCTAGTTTTGATACAATTATTTGGAATGGCACAAACAACAACGTAAACCATTTTTTATGATCTAGAGATGCATATTTTCTTTCAAGGAATCAATTATAGAGGTGATCACATGTTTTGTTATGGATCATTAATCCTTATGTAAGGTGATCCACCAATATAAAAAATGGAATATCTAAGTGGCAAAGAGAGAGATCTAGATTGTTGATTTTGATTTGGAAACTTCCACAGATGATTATACGAAGAGGATCCAAATCATAATTTCATATGTGTGAAAGAAAGGTTGCAAGTTTGGGTGTTAAAGGTGAAGTGTGAAGGTAAACTAGATATAGCAACTGAACAAAGTAGTGAAGGGCAGAATACAGATATATCAGATTAGAGATCATATCAGAGATTGTAAAGAGAATATTTGTAATTTGCATATTAAATGCAAAACAAAGGATCGGGCATTGATTAATTCTAGCAAGTGTAATCAAGGTAAATATCTTAATAGAGTGGTCCTAACAGACCTTTGTCAATCTCCTAACAAAGTGCTTACTTAGTTATAAGTTATAAACCCTTTAATCAAGGTAGACTGGATAAGTCTTATAAGCTCTTAATAGGGAAGATCAGGCATTAAAAAAAATACTAGAAAAAGAATAGACATGTTAAGAACCAGGACCAACAACCCAACCAACAACTAGAGCTTGCAATTAAGCTAACTCTTTAATTGCCTTAGCTAATTCATTACTAATTGCCACAATTCCTTGAAGAATGTCCTCCACAGCCAAACCTAGAGAAGAAATAACATTTTTCTTTGTAGTTTTCTTAGTTCTCTTACTAAGGCCACCAAACAACTAAACAACAATAGGAGATATGATTTCCTTGTTGCTTCTTCTACTGATGCTTGTTGTAGCAGCACATAGGCTCAAAGTAATCATTTCCATCCTTTGACCACCCCTCATAAGGTAGATCATCATAAGTGATCAAGATTATAGCCATAGCAAGAAAACTTTATTTCTATAGTAGTCAAGATTTGTGGGTGTCATCCCCACCCTAGTTTTACCTTCACCTTGGAGGGTTTCCAGGTAACCAAAATCTTTGTGTTATGTGTTGATCATATACTTTCATGTTTATGGATGTGATTGGTAGTTAGATCTAATACATCATTGCAATGAATGTTTATATGATTTATGATATTGTTGTTATAAGGATTAGAGTTGAAGCTATAAAATTTGATATTTGTTCCAAAGGGTAAAAGTTTTATAGATCATAATTCACAACCCCCCTCCCCCCCACCCAATTTCTCTCTGTATCTTACTTGCCCACTAGACTTCCAACATTAGTGTAGCGGGATGGAATGGCCTCTCACATGTACCTTGACCTAGAAGTGGTTGTCAAAATTAATGTTAGGAGGATTTAAAAAGTGATAACCAAATTAAAACACATGAGATAATGCAAATATTCAACATGCTAAGATGAACATCATAGTTTTTCAAATGAGCATTTACAAATGGAATCCTCCACTCCTAGTTGAAAAATATGTTACAATGTCATTTGTGGCTTTGTAAAGAAGAATATTTGATAGGTTAGATTTGATCAGTTCTAAGGACCCTCTTTAATCTTCCTAGGGTACAAAAGTGAACCTTGATATGGGATGGTTGAAGAAAGCATATTACATGTTGATGCAAGAAGCCATTTCTTTTTCTAGTTGTAGGTACTAATTGTTCTTCTAACCACATACATGTACTATAAGAAAGAACTTGGATTAATACTATAATGCCCCACCAAGGGATACAAAAGAAAAGACCTAAAGTTTTACTAAGTTTGCCAAACATTTTTTTTTTAAACAAGAAAGATAGAAACATACACATGTAATACATAGTAGCAGAAGCAACAACATATAATCAACTGTAAGCATACATAACAAGTTACATTCCTTAAGGATCCCATGACGTTGAATTACATTTAAATTTAATCTAATACTACATCTAACAACTACCACATCCATATGAAAGAATACATTTGAAAAGTCCAAAGTCCATAATATACATTTGTTCTGAATGCCTCTTGGAAAATTAATTCAGAATGCTCAATCATCCATTGTACATGTCACAGGGTATGAAAGGCTAAAAGAATATACATATGTAAAAATAGAATACATCATCCTCTATGAATCCATGATACAAAGTACATTAAAATAAATGAAACCATCCACCATAAATGATACATCCATCCATCATAAAAGATATAAACATCCAACATGAAATACAACTATCCATCATGAAACAGAACTAACTAAGTGCCGTTCCTCCCAACTGTCAATAGCATCATTAGACCATCAAGGGCCCTAGCCATCCCCCACGCGTAACATCCCAAGCAACTGATCAAATCATCAATACCATCGTAATAGGTATGTCACTACTAAAACATGCTACACCATATGCATAAAGAAATCTAACATGCTAATCATCAATATAAAGAAATGCATCAGCAAATAACATCACCTAAACATGATAAATAACATCCTAATAAGCTCCAGCCATGGTGACTACAGATGGATCTCAATGGTAAGAGTAAAAAGCACTACCACCCGATCGCATGAAACCTAAATGGCCCACTCCCACCATGCTAAGGAGATAGTCTCAAGTCCCAAATAGGATATCAAATCACATAACACAAATACTCTCTAAGTCTAGGAAATCCTAAAAGTATACTAACTCAAAAGTTCCAATCTAGATCGACATCTAGACCCAGAGGCACACAAGACACGTAGGAAACCTACTATGTAAGCAGGAAAGTGTCATCACATGATTCATGTAGGAGTTACCTTGGTGCTTAGGACTCTAGGGTCCCTAATGATCCCTATGCGGCCACTAGTATCCTCTCGTATTGATGAGGCATACTACAGAATGCAAGGTTGTAACCAAGCGTTCTCTCTACTCCCATCCTAGTTTGTACTAGCACTCGAGACATGGGTGAGAACATACAATTATCTTATTAGGTTCATTTTACTCTCATTTAGTGTAATGTTTTCACTTATTAAAACAACTTACAATAAGTTCTCCTAGCAGCCACTTAGGGGCCCTATCCCTCATTGCAAGCCACTTCCCGACACTGCATATAGATTACCTACCCTAGGCTCAATAGAAGCACAAATCAATAATCATATAAAAATCACCTCAACCCTATACAAGTGACTGAAAAGCATCCAAAGATAATCCACAATAATTACACCAGTTCTCCATGAGCAATTGGAAAGTACCAAAAGATCATCATAATAATCACAACATTTCTCAATGAGCAACTGAAAAGCATCAAATGATAAGTCACAATATCCATCAGTTCTCAATGAGCAACCAAATAGTATCCCAAAGTAAATCACAATATCCATTGGTTCTCAACGAGCAACCAAAAAGCATCCCACAATAATACTGATCGAAGACTCCAAAATGGTCAAGTCAAACATGTCACAACATGACATCATCAAGAATAAATCATTCAAAGCATCTCAGTCCTCTCAACGCGAATGGAAAGTAAATCAAATATAACTAATCGATGACTCAAAAATGGTTAAGTCAGGTATCTCATAAACATACACCTCAACTTCACACAAGAAGACTAAAAAGCAATAACAAATAGTAAATACATCCATCATAGAGCATATCAACACATCACTATGGTTGGGTTTAAAAAGATCAAGAACAAATCACCATAACATTACATTCACAAAAACCTCAAGCCTTTGGTAACAACCTAAACTGGTCAATGCTAGGCCAACCTCAAAACTCGAAAGCATAGACAATACATAGTACACATAATGCAAGTACATGTTTTAGTTCGTTTGAATCACATGGTTGGGTTAGATTTGAAAACACAGAGTTGAGTAGGAAAATAAAGTTTAAGTTTCAATTTGTGTTTCAATGTTCATTTTAATGCATGTTCTAGGTAGATGAACAATTTTCGAGTTTACCCCCCACAATTAACCCAAGAATAAATAGAGTTACCCATATTAGTTAGAGTCAATTTTCTAAACTAAGGGTAATCTATTTATAATTCATTAAAATAATTCTAAAATAATAATCATTGATTTTCAATAAAATAATCTATGTTTTTATTAGAATCAATATTATAATAATTTAATAAATTTAAGACTTAATTAAGCAACTTGCCTTATAAAATAATCTTAATTAAATCATATTCAATTAAGTTAACTAATGAATAACATACCTCACAATTTTTACGATCCCAAAACATTATAATAATAATAACTTAATTGAGACTTAATTAAATGTTAATAAAATTTAAGTCACTTAATTAAAATCATTAAATAATTTGTTTATTAAAATATAATCTAAATTAATACTCAAAAACTATAATATAATATCTAATACTTATTTATTAACATTTTATAATTTAAAAACTCTTTAATATTTAATATATATTAAATATTATTTAATACATATTAAATATAAATTAATTAATTAATATATTAATAAATAATTTTTATAAACTAAATTTTATATATTTAAAACTTTATAAAAATATAATAAACAATGTAATTTTTAAAAAAAAGAACCATGCGATATATATAATCGCAAGCCGCTGATGCACGATTGTGGTCGTAGTCATTATGCGACTGTAATTGCAGGTACGACTGCGTACATTAGCTACCTGCACGAAAGGCAAGACAAGGGGGGCTAGGTAAAACCTCCTCCCCACAAATATATATATATATTTTAAATAACTACCCTCTGATAATAATTATATATTATTTTTTATAAAAAGATTCTTTTTAAATAAATAAACAATCCAACCCCTCATACTTAACACATTTTAATATATATATTTTTCTTTGAAATATATATATATATATATATATATAAAATGTTTGCAATCCTAATCTGATAGGAGAAATATACTTAACTAATCAAATTTCTAATTTATTTTTTTTTTTTTTAATATCGAACCCTTCCCGAATCAAATTCTAATTTCTTTCAATTGTAGAATGAGGTTTTCTAAATAGTTTTTCAATCCAGATTTACAGATGAAATCAAATAGAAAAAGATTCTGAATGAAGGGTGGCAAGCATTTAATGATTTACAATATTGAAATGTTTAAGTGTTCATCATAGAGAATTTAGATTTACAATCCATAGGCACAAAGAAGACAAGAAAGGAAAATTGTGTAATTAATCAGTGATCAAAACACAAGACCCTACTTGAACCTGATGCTAATACGCAACCACCCAAAGATTGTGAGGGAATTTGCTTCTATCCAAAAATCTCTCTCTGAAACTTTTCTAGAAATTCCCTTCCAAATTCGCTTCCAAATTTTCTTCCCAATTTTGTATCCAAAATTCCTCCCCCAAAAATGAACCCTCTAATTGTGATAAAGAGCCCTCTCCTTAAATCGAGGCACTGATTGTGCGTTCACCCAAGAGAACTCCTTGCTCACAACCCTTAACTCAATATTAACTTTTATTAATCTTTTCCATGCACGTTAAGTGCATTATTAAATAATTTTATTTAATTTTCCACTTGACTTCTATTTTAATTAATTTATTAACTTTTAAATCTCAAGTGCACTTTATTAAAATATCTTAATTAAGTTTACAAGTTTTATCTTTTTGATTAATTTCTTATATTTTAATCTCATGCACGCATCATGCGAACTTAAACTTTTAATAAATTAATATCTTTTCACTCTTTAATTTATTTTCAAAACTTAAATGATAAAATATTTATTAACTTAAATGATAATATTTAGCATTTATTTAAAAATGAACTCTAAATATATTATTATTAAATTAAATAAATATAATCACATTCTAAATTTATTCTTATCATTTTTTATTTAATTAATTTTTCAATTAATTAAATATAATTAAATATTAAATTATCATAATAATTTTCCTTTAAATTAAATCATTAATTCAATCTTTTAATTTGACTTAATTAATAGAAAATACACCAAAGACTCATAAAGCAACATACGAAAACCCATCAAAGAAAAATACGTACAAAATCAAACTAAAGGGTTATAATCATGAATTAATGTCATCCTACGCATTTGGAGGGTACACAACTTAGATACTTACAGTCCTAAATGTCAATTAGGACAAATGGCTTAAGGGTTTAAGATTTGAATTTAAGAATTTATCTCCGCTCTCTTACCATTGAGATAATGCGATAAGGTACGCTCATCTTGGCAATTCAAGAAAGTGGTGCATCATGTAGATCTTGACTAGCAGGTGACTACGACTCCCTTCCTTAACCACATCAGAAACACCATACATAAAGAAAACATACAGGTACACCATACACATGCAGTATGGGGTAAGTATCCATAAGAAAACACATATAATAATAAACCATCTTTCTAATCATCATCAATAACTGAAAACATTGTATTAATCATCATACATACATGAAGTAAGGAGTATCAAGTAATCTCATCGTATAATCAACTAAATCTGAAACAATATCTGATAATCTAAAAGTAATGCTACTAAACATCAAGCATAAACTAGCCTAAAAGAGTTTGGCATTAATAACAGAAATGCGAGCTAGGGGCAGGCACTACAGATACAAGATGCTTATAAGGTTGAACTCTATTTTTCTATATGTAAATTAGTCTATGAGTTTACTTAATATATGATCATTGTGATTTTAACCATTTTAATGCAAAATCCCCTTAAATGTGTAAGCCTTTCTAAGACATGAGATATTTTCCAATCTTGATGTCCCCATTTTTAAGATTTCATTTTTTTATCATATGATGGGGACTAGCCCAAAATTTGATGCACAAAAAATAATATATAAAAAGTCTCCAAAATTTACTATTACATATTACAAGATATTCAAACAAATTAATTATAAATAAAGTGTCCATCTAACCCAAAACATTTATATCTAGTCCTTAATCAAATATAATGTACTGCATTGTATCTAATTATAATGATATATTATACACAACCTTTGAAATGTATTTAAGAAATTATTTTGTTGAATTTTTCTGCCTTAATTTTTAGATCACACTCTATGATTCATTATTAGTATCATGAAAAAAATAGTGTATTAAATTATAGACTTAGCATCTTAAATTGGAGGGTAGGAGAAGGATGTAAAAAGTGGAAAGTTAAAACAAAAGGAGCTGTAGAAGCAAAAAAGAAAAAATATAAAATTACACTAGTTTATTCTTTAAATGGTAAATACTGTATTATCCTTCTTTTTTAGAGTTCATCTTTTCCCTTATTTTCCAATCCCTATTTTCATGTACTTAGATAGAGTTCATCTTTTCCCTTATTTTCCAATCCCTATTTTCATGTACTTAGATATCATATATTGACAAAATTATGTCTAATTGCATAATTACTTTCTTTACTTAATGAAACAACACAAGATAATATTAGATATTTTTAAACTAACCTTTAACAAAATAAATACATAATTACTTTCTTAACTTAAGAGAGGCCATAGGATAATCGTAGGTATTTTTAACCAAATCTTTAGCAACACTATTCTCAGAGCTTTAATCCAAAATTATAATCAAAAGAAACTTCAAGTTAAAACAATAGGTGTCATGACAAATTTATAAACATGATTAAAAGTTTGCAAAATATCAGGATATAGTCTTTGGATCACAAAAGCTATTGATAAGTAGAAGATATTTTTCCACATCAAGTCAAATTGTTGATATTTCTATAAGGATGTAAGTGTGTAGTTTTTGAGTCACACTCATTGATGCATGTTTCATGAGTAGTGATTCGCATGAACCCATCTCTCGTGAGAATGAACAAGACACTTAACAAGTTCATCAGATCTCGGTGATGCTCATAGAGGACATGACCAATAACCAACACAAATAAAACTAGAAACTGACTATTTCCAATTTATTTAATTATAAAAACTTAGATTACATTAAATAATTTCGCTAAGGGTGAGTGAATAGCCGAGTTGGTGTGAAGGCGAGTCGTGAGGCGTAGTGTTAGGCTAATGATCCCGGTGCTACGCATCAACTTCGGTTCGAGTCACACTAGGTTACCACAAACCCTTTTAGGGGGCAACTGTCCTTTGAGATGGTGCAAGAATTTGATGATCTTGTTGCTCAGGATCGAGCTCCTTGTTGAGCTCTCCTTGCTGTATTCCTTTCTGTCTTAATAAATTTTTACCCCTCTTTTTGTACATTAAATAATTTCGCTGATAAGCTATTTGTGGGTTCACATAATTTAATTTTTTGCCAAAAATATTGTCATGATAGAAATTTTTAGAAATCAATTTTTTTTACTCTTATAGAAAATTTCTAAAAAATGAAACTAGATTTCACTTCATACAAATCCATACAAATCCTTCTTTACAATTAATTAGCATTGGTTGCCAAAATGATTGCCGGATTAACTTTTTGAACTTCTTAAAATTGTCATTATTGGCCACATGCTAAAAAAATTAACACTCTTCATAATATTTAAAAATGGAAGTTACATTATTTGTATTTTTTATATTTTTAAAATATTTTTTAATTAGTTACGATGACTGATATTTAAAGATTTTTTAAAAAATTTTGAATTGAATATATAAAAAGTAATTGGTGTAAGATTTTTTCTTCATTCATGTTGAAACTAAAGGAAAGAGTTATAGATATAAATATTAATAATTTAGATATTGTATTTTATTTTATTATAAATATATTGTCTTGTTTTTTTATATTATCATAAATTTATTTTTATGATAAATTTAGATATATGTGAGGATTTGTAAAATATAATATCAATTTAATATTTTTTTTAATACCAATTTTTTTAAAACTTCTAATATTAAATTCAAATATTAATAACTATTGGCCTAGTTTAAAAAGATCTTTAAAAAAAAAATTACAATACAGGGCAACTTATATGTGCCCATTGCAAGTGTTAATAGTCTAAGAGCATGTCCCCATGCGACTACTTAGCTTATTTTGGCTAGTAGGCTCATTGTTTTATGGCACAATTTATGGAGCTAGTGGCCCTATGGATCATAATATTCGCTATTTGATCTAAATATTATTTTTGAATCAATTTTTAACCATTTCTCTTGCAATGAAAACTAAAGATTCTAAATTTTTCTTTTCCTACAATTTTTATTTTGCATGGGAACACTATAGTACTTAAATTTAAGCACAAAATTGATTTAAGCAGCAACATAGAGACATAGTGTACGTCCCTTATATTTTCATCCCAAATATTTTCATTCCAAACTGGTACATATAAGTTGGATGGGGGCCATCTGTACAAAGAGGACATCAGTGTTGTTAGAAACAAATTACATGCCAACAACAGTTTATTTATGGGCGTGTCTATCACAATGCATTCATAAATTACATTAATTAACTTCCAGCGACAATACATTAATTTCACTACAATCTATAAATTGATTTATATAAAAGGTAAGGTAAGGTGGTTTTATAGTCCATGACACTATGTCATAGTTTTTGGGTTTACATATGATGACAGTGATATGAGACTACCTCGTACTCTTTTTTGAAAGGCGCTTGGCGCTACAAACGAGGCGTACATACCCTACCCCACAATGAGATTTGAACTTGTAATTGATCACTCAAATACCAAATTGACATGCTCTCTCTTCCTAGCCCAGTGATTGATCACTCAAATACCTGCATCTTTCTTCGACTTAAAGCGTTTCATCTGCGCAAGAGACGGATATTCATTTCCCGGCACCTCTTTAACCGGCTTTTCTTTTTCTGAAATTTTGTTGGCCGAGAAAATTCTCCTCAGTTTCGACATCTTCAACTCACCGGATTCCTTTGCCGGTTTCTCGGATCCACCATTTCTAATTTTTTCAGACCCACCATTTCTATTTTTTTCAGGATCGCCCCTTTTATGGGGCGATGCAGGCTTTTCAGAGGCGCCCTTATAATTACTGACCTGGGTTTTTCGTGGGTGTTTATGGCTGAGTGGTGTTTTGAGCTGGCCAATGCAGGAGATTTTGGGAGAAGTGGGCTCCTGGGATTCGAAACTGGCACCTTTCTTCCTCCCCTTCGCTTCCTTGGGAATGATCGAAATTGGGGCTTTTGTAGACGGTGATTTCATTCTGTGTGTGTTTGCACCTTGAGTGAATGGAGCAATTGAATATGTTTTCTTGCCTTTCCAATGTCCCGATCTTACATGCACTTCATTGACCTCTTTCTGATCCATCGCAGTACTCTTTCTTTTCACAAAACTTTCTTCTAATTGAAAGTATTTGTTTTCGTATTTTTCATCGAATGGCTCTGCTCTCTTTAATTGTTTTAACTCCTCTGAAGTCGATAAAAATGTCCGGGCTTTCAGGGCCTGCAAGGCCTGCGTTGATTACGGAAAAGGAAGTTCAATAAAAACCTGATTGAGCGAATCAACGAACAAATTTGAAGTCTGAATAAGCAACGTAGAATTTGTTAGGGGCTGCCACTTGTGGTTGTTTGGACTGCGGGAGGGCCCAATGAAAGAGTTTTCAGGTGTTTGTAGGTTGTGTTGGGTCAAGGTTTCACGGCATTCAAAATGTCTCGAATAGGCTAGTGTCTTGACTTTATACTATTTCAAAGTAGACTTCATTTATTCTTTTGTAAGGGAGTTTGTTTGGAGTTATAACTAATATGATTCCATTTGTTCAAACTTTGTTACAAATTCTTGTTGTTGTTGAAGTATTTGTTTAATTTTGATGCAAATTCTTTTCAATAAAAATTCTGAATTTTAATGGGTTAAGTGATAGACTGGCATTGTTTTTTCATTAGGATTTGTAATATGATTGAAGACTTTGTTGGTAACTTGTATGCGATTGGTTTCATTATTGTATGAATTGTGAAAATAGAAAATATGTGTTAAGATATAACATATATGTGGTAGTGTATTAAGAGGTTCTACATTATAAGAATTTTTTTATTAGTGGGAAAAATTAATTTTGATGGGCCCCAAAGCCCTTTACAATATATGTTCATGAAGATTTAGAACATACAAAAAAGAGATAGCTGCAAGCTAAAGATCATATCCTAATAATACTACATAAATAGTTGAGAAATAATAACCTTAAAAAGAGTAAATCTACAAAGCATATTAGTTGTCATGAACATTAGGTTAAAGCCTCTTAAACATGATGCATGGGGTTTTTACATGATCCCTTAACCTCAAATTTTATATAAGGTTTTTTTAGGCTCCCTTCACCTAATTAATGGGATTTAACAAGACTCTTATAATCTTAATAACATGGATCAAAATCTAAGAGTTTTTCCATGCTCCCTTAACCTAATCATCATATTTTGGCAAGCCTTCCAAAACCTCAATTGTCAGATCTATAAGGAAGGTCTTTATCTTGGAAGTTTTGAAATGCTCCCTAAGACAATTAAATTGGGTTTTGAATGACTTAAAAAAATATCTAGCAAAAATTTGCAGAGGCTTACTAACCAAAAAACTCAACTTCCCTTCTATAAAACTCTTATCGACCTTAATAGAAAAGGATCCCACCTTAATTAAGACAAAAAGGAGAAGATCATTAGATGAGAAAACAGAAATTAGTTCAAATCCACTTGACAACATCTATCAAAAGGAACAAATCACATAGAGCATCTATCAACCTCTCCCACTAGGAGATCATAAGCTCAATAATCAATGTCACTACCTCAATAGGGACTATAAAAGAGGAAGAGAGGATTAGAATGAGTCAAATACACTCCATGAAGACAAAAAAAAATCTCATCTTAGTAGGTGGGGCACCACCTTGAAAAGATCCTCAGAGGGAGGATTCCAAAGAAAAATAGAAAGAGCCCAAAAGAAGAAGAAAATAGAGAAAGAATCGGACTCCCCAAGGCTGACCTTAGTAAAAAACCCCAACCAAGGGAAAAAGGAGGCCAGGTTGAGTCCTTAATTTTTTTAGAATATCCTAGGGTATGTGCAGGATCATGGTGTGCCAAAAAGTGGCGATGTGAAAAAAAATAGAGTTTGAAAATGTCTAAAAGCATTTCAAAATCTGCTCTGACTTTTTTCCACCCATCCTAATAGCAAAGCTAAAAAGTAGGCCCAAGCCTTATCAGGTATTTGATTTCATATTAGATACCCGATACTTGTACTATGATTTTAAAAATGAAAAGAAAAACTCGAGGGCTATTTGTTCACACTGCATTTTGTGTTTTGAGCTCTAATATCCAATCCGCGAATAGATACACAATATAGGTTAGTGATTTTTTTTAAAAAAATGTTTCAATCAATTTTATTATAAATTTGTTAGTTTTAATTGAATTTTTTAAAATTTAGGTTTCTTTTAATAGAAATTGTTGAAATTTAGGTTTTTTTAATAGAAATTATGTTTTTCGAATTAATAGGTATGGTTGACCGAAATGATGATACTGAGGCAAGAAATATTATTCCTCGTAACCCCCCACCAAACGATCTAGTGCCCCCTCAAAATCATCCACCAAATGATCCCCTACCCCCTCAAAACCCTCCTTGAATCGAGGATTTGATATATGAAAATCTCACCAGATTAAGGGCTTTGTGAACAACATATAATATTGTACCTGCATTGGCTCCTATGTTATCCACATTAAACACCATAGTGGATAACATTGAAACACTTACCAACGAACAAAATGTTGCTCTTCGTTGGTGTGATGAAATGCATAAGATGTTTGATGATGGGTTGGACTATGATGAGGTTGCGACCCTCAATATAAGTAAAGATGATTTGGTTGCCCTTTTTGCAAACCCAAAAAATGGTTTATAAGTCGACTAGAAAAAGCCCAAATAATCAATTAAATGATGCACAAATGAAACCATATGTGCAAACTTTTGGGATTGTTGGTGGATGGTTCTTGACATCCCTCCACATAGCAATTTAGAGGTGCAATTTTATTTCCTTAGAAAATTGTATGCAAAATTTGTGTTGGGCCTCAAGGTGAACTATTGGAGCATGAAGCCCAACATGGGTGTAGGAGGAGGAGCTCGTTAGGATAGACCCTCTTCCCAACGGAAGAAAGCTAGCACTTTTGTCCCCCCTACTGATGTCTCCCCCCCTCCTCATGTGCAGCATCCTGATATCACTTGACGCTCCATAACATATCTAGAAATTAGGCCAATCCAATAGTGAAAAATTGAGATATGGCCTCCACAAAAGCACTAAAAATTCTATGACAAAACAATCTTCCTTTGACAATCTCATTAAAAACATGTTACCAACAAAGTGTAACAATGGAAAATGATACAAATTGTAGAAAATACTTTGTTTTATTACTTCTTATTAATCATACACCTTACATCTTGTTTGTATTTTAACAATATACCTTAAAGATACTCTCTAAGAGTTATAAACTAACCAACTTTCTCCACTAACTGACTTATACTCCCTTTGAATCGATTGATGACAACTTATTGTCAAGTTTTAACTGTAATTTAAATTGTCATTACATCTTTTGCCCATTATTGATCTAATCAACATCTAAAGGCCCTAATATGACATTTTCCCACCTATATAGTACTACAAACCCTATAATCCCTTGCATTCCCATGATTAGCCTTCTCGGCCATATTTTGCATACAATGCAATTTTAATGTAAACTGGCTTAATTAATGCATTCTATCATTTCACACCTTATATAGGTGTTTCCAACCTTGTATGGTCGTGCTCAAACCCCTAACTAACTCTTTGCACTCATTTTCACTTTGCAAGAAAAAGTTGCAAAAGTTGCAAAATTGCAATTTTGAGCAATTTTTTCTATAACTTTAAATTATTAATTAGACAAGTTCACCAAACTTGGTAAAGGGTTATTGATAGCCCTCACGAGCTCCGAGTTACAACCCTCAGAAGATTGACCTCGATACGCACTTAGAGTGCGTTGGAGCCTCTTTGGTGTGGGGTGGTTGCAAATGATGGAGGCTCTCCATGGCTAGAACTAGGGTGTCACTTAGGTTCACTCACCCATCCAGAGCTAATGGAACTGATGATTCGATGCAAAGATTAGCGAATTCAGAGTTATGTTGTACTCTGAACTGAGGCATACTGCAAGTTTTGGCATCGAGCAAGATTGTTGTGGCGAATCCAAAAAGAATGTGATCTCTTGAAAATGAAATAGGTTATTTTAGGCCTTGGCATGATCATCTTGTAGCATTCAACATTTTATCAATAGCCCTCATGAGCTCTGAGTTATGACCCTCAGAAGATTGACCTCAATACGCACTTAGAGCACCTTGGAGACTTTTCAGTATGGGGTGGCCGCGGACGATGGAGGCTCTCCATGGCCGAAACAAGGGTGTCACTAGGGTTCACCCGCCCATCTGGAGCTAATGGCACTAACGATTCGATGCCAAGATTAGTGGTTTCAAAGTTAAGCTATGGTGCACCTATGAACTGAGGCACACTATGACTTTTGGCATCGAGTGAGATTGTTGTGCCGAATCCAAATGAAATGTGATCTCTAAAAAATGAGATAGGTTATTTTAGGCCTCAACATGATTTTCCTATAGCATTTGACATTTCATCATACCCCTCATGAGCTTTGAGTTATGACCCTCAAAAGATCGACCTCAATACACATTTAGAGCACCTTGGAGACTCTTTGGTACGGGGTGGCTGCGAACAATGGAGGTTCTACATGGCTAGAACAAGGGTGTCACTAGGGTTCACCTGCCCATCCAGAGCTAATGGCACTAATGATTCAATGTCAAGATCAATGATTTCAAAGTTACGTTGTGGTGCACCTATGAACTAAGGTACATTGCAAGTTTTGGCAGCGAGCGAGATCGATGTGTCAAATCCAAATGGAATGTGACCTCTAGAAAATGAGATAAGTTATTTTAGGCCTCGGCATGACTATCATATAGCAGTCAACATTTGACCAATAGCCCTCACAAGCTCCGAGTTACAACCCTCAGAAGATTGACCTTGATATGCACTTAGAGCACCTTGGAGACACTTTGGTACGGGATGGTCGCGAACAATGGAGGCTCTCCATGGCCAGAACAAGGGTGTCACTAGGGTTCACCTACCCATCTGGAGTTAATGGTGCTGACAATTCGATGCCAAGATCAACGGTTTCAAAGTTAAGTTGTGGTGCACCTATGAACTGAGGCACACTGTGAGTTTTGGCATCGAGCGAGATCGTTGTGCTAAATCTAAACGAAATGTGATCTCTCAAAAATGAGATAGGTTATTTTAGGCCTCAACATGAACATCTTGTAGCATTTGAAGTTTCATTGATAGCTCTCATAAGCTCCAAGTTATGACCCTCAGAATATCGACCTCGATATGCACTTAGAGCACCTTGGAGACTCTTCGATACAGGGTGGCCGCGGACAATGGAGGCTCTCCATAGTCAAAACAAGAGTGTCACTAGCATTCACCTGACTATTTGGAGCTAATGGCACTGATGATTCGATGCCAAGATTAGTGGATTCAAAGTTACGTTGTGGTGCACCTATGAATTGAGGCACACAACAAGATTTGGAATCGAGCGAGATCGTTGTACCGAATCCAAAGAGAATGTGATCTCTCAAAAATGAGATAGATTATTTTAGGCCTTGGCATGGCCGTCCTATAGCATTCAATGTTTTGTTGATAACCCTCATGAGCTCAACCTTGATATGCACTTAGAGCACCTTGGAGACACTTCGGTATGGGTTGGTCGTGGACAATGGAGGCTCTCCATGGCTAGAACAAGGGTGTCACTAGGGTTCACTCACCCATATAGAGCTAATGGTGCTAATGATTCAATGTCAAGATCAACGATTTTAAAGTTACGCTATGGTGCACCTATGAAGTGAGGCACACTGCGAGTTTTGGCATCGAGTGAGATCGTTGTGCCGAATCCAAATAGAATGTGATCTCTCAACATGATTGTCTTATAGCATTCAACGTTTCATCAATAGCCCCCACAAGCTTTGAGTTACGACCCTCAAAAGATTGACCTCGACGCACACCTAGAGCACCTTAGAGACCCCTCGGTACACGGTAGCTGCAAACGATGGAGGCTCTCTGCGGTTGGAACAAGGGTGTCACTAGGGTTAGTATTAAAAGAAAAAATATTATTTTATACCTCTCTCAATTTTTTGGCATTGGGCACAGTGTAAGCTTGGTGTTAGTATGTATTAAAATCATCATTTTTTAGGTCTCTCCACATAAATTGCATTAAGTAAATTCATCTTTATTTCTTACATTAAATCAACAAGTTTAAATTTACAATATATCAAGTGTTTTATCATTATTACATCAATACACAACTACCAAAAATTGTAGTGTCAAAAAAAGTATTTTTCTTCATTCTACTCCTTATTTAGTTTTTTATCTTCATGCATGGCTACTCTTGATGATGTACCTACATTCCAATATCATAAAAAATATTAGTAACTTATTGTATTAAACAAGATAATCATTGATTCACTGAATCATTATGAACAAAATAACATAAGAAGTAAATATATGAGAATTATTTTGTGCTTCTGATAGTCTTTGAATGCAAGATTTCCATTCCTTCTAAGCATGTATGTCCGCAACCATATTCCAGCGACAACCATTGAACTAGTAGGATATGTGAATCCATCATCATCTGTGATCGGTTGTGCAAGCTTTTGTTTACCTCTTACACAATGTGCTAACCAATAATCTAATTTCTCATCATTCCCTTGTGGTGCAACCAATGCAAAGACATGTCCTGACTGAAGAAGATCTGATAGATGGTTATGCTCAAGTGAACTTTCCATGTCATCATTTCTGATAGAGGGTATGATAGACAATGGAGTAAAATAATGTGGAGCCCATGTGTCCACCCAATCACTCAACTCACAGTGATCCTAATCACACTGAAAACAACTAGGACAAAAGCAAGCTAGATGTCATGTCCAAATTATCCATGTACTAGAATTAGAGCTCCGAAATAAATGCATTTTTTATGGGTCTCTCACTGTAGCACAATCTGATCTATCACCTATGGACCCTTCCTCAACCAACCAAAATAACTTTTGTACTATTGAATCAAGAGTCCCCTCCCCTTCGTGATAATGTTGAACTACACCAATCAACAATGCTAGAGCATCAAGAAGCTCTACTCTTGAAATCTTTGGTTGCTCCTTAACTAGAGCTCTCTTCACACATGCCCCTACTCCATCATGTTCCCCTTTCCCATTGACGGACTTTAAAAAACTATAAATATGAGGCACCCCCCTCTCTACATGCATCCTACACAACTAAGAAAACATGCGAGCATTCTTGAATTGACCTTTACAGTTATCTAACCAAATGATATGTCTATCCATAGCAATTGCATGCTCCTGTAAGAAATCAAAATAATTCTTGAAACAATGTTGCACAAACTCATGAGAGTGAGATCTATCATCACTCATGTAAAAATGATACTCTCTAATAATCTTTCAATTATCTTCCACACTATTAGGGGCATGTCTATATGTTATGTGGACAAAAATAGAAATCTGAATGGAGTTGTAATACTGAGATTGTGTCTTATTTTGAGGTTGCAATGTGTAGTTCTTAGCAAAATCAACAACTGATATAATAGTGCCAATGGGAAAAGTCTCCTTACACATTCTAAATTGTTGATCCAACCACTGAGACCTGTGACTATGTCTTCAATACTTGTAGAAAAGATTTGTCTTGAAATTTGAAATAAAATTAGCTACACTAATTTCTTTTGAAACTAATTCACATCTAGAGCCCTCACCCCAACTCTTCAATGTGTATTTCACCGTTTCATATACCTTTTTTTTACTATTGTCTTCCCAAGATCTTGTTCACACCCCTCGTGGAAACATGTGTCAAACTTGGATAAGCCACCACATTCTAAACACTTCTCATTTAAGCAAGAATTTCTATAAAAGAAACAACCATCAACTCTACAACATAAAAATTGATCTAGCAAGTCTCTTGATGATTTTGGAAGAGCACTAGCACCACAATTCTCCAACATTTCTTTACTATGCAAAGTAGAACGGATGAAGTGTAATAGTTCACGGTGCATAGAAAACTCGACATGATATTTACAACAACATGTATTTCAAATTTTAAGTCGCACACAATAAAATGGTTTCAAAGATTCAAAATCCCTTTGTGATATATGAAGACTTGGATGACTCTCTCTAAATTGTTTAAACAACATAGTTTGACTTACCTCCAAATAATGTTTAGGATGTGGTGTGCGGTCTCTGATGCCAATTCTCAACTTTAACACGTCTTTAGCATTGGGTGATACTCTTGAGCTAGAGTTCCAAAATTATGTAATTTCTTCCTTCACATCATCGGATAGCTTCTTATCAAAACATGGAAGTCTTCCACCAAAATCTCATGTTTCATTTTGAAGAGGATCATCAATTGTCTCTTGTCTACTAAGTGCTCTTCTCAAAGTAGTATGATTTAGGTTCAAGTCAATAAAAGTTTGTCTCATATATCTACCCTTTCTCAAATGATGACTTACCAAGAGGTTGTAATAACCCTTCAAGCAACTCTCTTATCCTTCTCCCTACTATTTTTCCCAATGCTATTGAGAGCATTAAAAAGATTCTTCATAATAATGGCATTTCTTTCCAACTTTTTATTGACATGAATCTTCAATTTGGAAAGCATAGGTCTTATCTTTTGCATCTTTAATAAGTGCATAAAAAGTTGACATTGCTCCACCACTGTCTTGTTGCCGAAAAATATCTTATATAGTCTTGAAGCCCATAACCAAATGGTTCTTTCTGGTTTTTTCCCTTTCAAATTGGTAATAATTATTTCATCAATTTTAATTATCCATTTTGGTGTTCTAGAACCTTCATGTCAATTATAATTAGGAGATATGTAAGGTTCATGTGCATTGTCATGTTTAGATTGGTCAATCATGCAATTTACATTATGACCTAGTAGTATTTCATTCTCCAAATTTCCATTCTCTAAATTTTCAATCCTGACATTATCGTTATTAATTGGTACATTTTCATTCTCCAATTGCACATATTCATTATCTGACTCTATGATTTCACCTTCGACCAATACATCATCAACTTGACTCACATTTAACATACTTTGTCTTTTCCTTCGGTGATTTACCTTCTCCCTTTCTCTATATGCCAAAATGTCTTCATTTGATAGCTTCCTTTTGCATTTAGCCTTTCGACGACTACTGCTCCCCATTCAGATGACAATATCAGACACCTAATGATACATTATAGAACCTTTTTCGATCTTTTGGACCCCAAAAAATCAGTTTTCCTAAAACCCATGAAAATGGCCCACAAAAAGCAATATTGTTGGGTCTACACTAACAGGGAATATGTTGGGAAAATCATGTCAGTTTAATCGGGTATCCGATCTTAGATCAGATACCCGATATTGATGCCCAAATTTTGGAGGGAATTATGGGCAATGTAAACAAATTTCATTAACTTATGTATGATTAATATATATATGATTATTATATTATATTATTAAATATAATGACGTAATATATGTTATTATTGTTATTATTATTATGAACTATATAATATATATATATATATATATATATATATATATATATATATATATATATATATATATATATATATGATTATTATATTATATTATTATGATTTTTACTACAATTATTAAATATAGTATAAACAACATATATTATTATTATGACCTATGATCTATTTGGTTGGTTCTAATGCATCGAGAGGGGTCATAGGTTAATCTATGATTCCTCTTGATGCATTTCATGACAACGAATGTCCCTAGTGGCCTTAGGGCCCCTAGGGATGCATTTGGTTGATTCCAATGCATCGAGAGGGGTCATAGGTTAACCTATGACCCCTCTCAATGCATTTCATGACAACATATGTCCCTAGGGACCCTAGGACCCCTAGGGACGCATTTGGTTGGTTCTATTGCATTGAGAGGGGTCATAGCATATTGATGCATTTCATGACAAGATATTTTCCTAGGGGTGCTAGGACCCCTAGGGACCCATTTGGTTGGTTCCAATGCATCGAGAGCGGTCATAGGTTAAGCTATGACCCCTATCAATGCATTTCATGAGAACATATGTCCCTAGGGGCCCTAGGGCCCCTAGGGATGCATTTGGCTGGTTCCAATTCATCGAGAGGGGTCATAGGTTAACCTATGACCCCTCTAGATGCATTTCATGACAATGAATGTCTTTAGGGGCCCTAAGGCCCCTAGGGATGCATTTGGTTGGTTCCAATGCATCGAGAGGGGTCATAGGTTAATCTATGACCCCTATCGATGTATTTCATGACAACATATGTCCCTAGGGGCCCTAGGGACCCTAGGGATGCATTTGGTTGGTTCAAATGCATTGAGAGGGTCATAGGTTAACCTATGACCCATCTTGATGCATTTCATGACAACAGATGTCCCTAGGTGCTGCATTTCATGAAAATGTATGTCCCTAGGGGCCACATTTCATGAAAACATATGTCCCTAGGGGTGCATTTGGTTCGTTTGAATGCCTCAAGAGGGCTCATAGGTTAACCTATGACCCCTCTCGAGAATTTCATGACAACAAATGTCCCTAGGGGCCCTTGGGCCCCTAGGGATGCATTTGGTTGGTTCCAGTGTGTTGAGAGGGTTCATAGGTTAACCTATGATCCCTCTCGATGCATTTCATGACACCATATGTCCCTAGGGGCCTTAGGACCCCTAGGGATGCATTTGGTTGGTTCTAATGTGTTGAGAGGCATCATAGGTTAACCTATGATCCCTCTCAACACATTTCATGACAACATATGTCCCTAGGTGCCCTAGGACCCCTAGGGACCCATTTGGTTGGTTTCAATGCATTGAGAGAGATCATAGGTTAAGCTATGACCCCTATCGATGTATTTCATGACAACATATGTCCCTAGGGCCCCTAGGGACGCATTTGGTTGGTTCTAATACATCGAGAGGGGTCATAGGTTAACCAATGACCCCTCTTGATGCATTTCATGACAACGAATGTCCCTAGAGGCCCATTTGGTTGGTTCTAATGTATTGAGAAGGGTCATAGGTTAACCTATGATCCCTCTCGATGCATTTCATGAAAACATATGTCCTTAGGGGCCCTAGGGGCCCTATGGACACATTTGGTTGGTTAGAATGCATTGAGAGGGGTCATAGGTTAACCTATGACCCTTCTAGATGCATTTCATAACAAAATATATCCCGAGGGGCCCTAAGACCCCTAGGGACGCATTTGGTTGGTCCAAATGCATCGAGAGGGCTCATAGGTAAATTTATGACCCCTCACGATGCATTTCATGACAACGTATGTCCCTAGGGGCCCTAGGACCCGTAGGGGCACATTTAGTTGGTTCTAATGTATCGAGAGGGGTCATAGATTAACCTATGACCCCTCTCAATGCATTTCATGACAACATATGTCCCTAGGGGCCATGGGACCCCTAGGGACCCATTTGGTTGGTTCCAATGCATCGAGAGGGGTGGTCATAGGTTAATCTATGACCCTATCGATGCATTTCATGAAAACATATGTCCCTAGGGGCCCTAGTTTGAATGTGTCGAGAGGGTTCATAGGTTAACCTATGACCCCTCTTAACACATTTTATGACAACATATGTTCCTAGGGACCCTAAGACCCCTAAGGACCCATTTGGTTAGTTCTAATGCGTCAAGAGGGGTCACAGGTTAACCTATGACCCCTCTCGATGCATTTCATGACAACATATATCCCTAAGGGCCCTAGGGACCCATTTGGTTGGTTCCAATGAGTTGAGAGGGGTCATATGTTAATCTACGACCCCTACTGATGCATTTCATGACAACATATGTCCCTAGGGACCCTAGGGATGCATTTGGTTGGTTTGAATGCATTGAGAGGGGTCATAGGTTAACCTATGATCCCTCTTGATGCATTTCATGACAACAAATTTCCTTAGGGGCTTTAGGGTCCCTAAGGATGCATTTGGTTGGTTCCAATGCATCGAGAGGGTCATAGGTTAACTTATGACCCCTCCCAATGCATTTCATTACAACATATGTCCCTAGGGATGCATTTGGTTGGTTCTAATGCGTCAAGAGGGGTCATATGTTAGCCTATGACTCATCTCGATGCATTTCATAACAACATATGTCCCTAGGGGCCTTAGGACCCCTAGGGATCCATTTGGTTGGTTCTAATGCGTCGAGAGGGGTCATAGGTTAAGCTATGAACCCTATTGATGTATTTCATGACAACATATGTCTGTAGGGATGCATTTGGTTGGTTCCAATGCGTCACGAGGGGTCATAGGTTAATCTATGACCCCTCTCGATGCATTTCATGAAAACGAATGTCCCTAGGGGCCCCGCATTTGGTTGGTTCCAATGCATTGAGAAGGGGCATAGGTTCCCTCTTGACATATTTCATGACTACATATGTCCCTAGGGGCTCTAGGACCCCTAGGGACACATTTGGTTGGTTCTAATGTGTTGAGAGGGGGTCATAGGTTAACCTATGACCCCTCTCAACACATTTCATGACAACAAATGTCCCTAGGGGCCATAGGGCCCTTAGGGACACATTTGGTTGGCTCTAATACGTTGAGAGGGTTCATAGGTTAACCTATGACCCCTCTAAATGCATTTCATGACAATGTATGACCCTAGGGACCCATTTGGTTGGTTCAAATGCATCAAGAGGGATCATAGGTTGATCTATGACCCCTCTCAACGTATTTCATGACAACGTATGTCCCTAGGGCCACTAGGGATGCATTTGGTTGGTTTCAATGCGTCGAGAGGAGTCATAGGTTAACCTATGACCTCTCTCAATGAATTAGAGGGGTCATAGGTCTCTCGATGCATTTCATGACAACATATGTCCTTAGGGGTCCTAAGACCCATAGGGATGCATTTGGTTGGTTCTAATGCATTGAGAGGGGTCATAGGTTAACCTATGACCCCTCTCGACACATTTCATGACAACATATGTCCCTAGGGGCCCTAAGACCCCTAGGGACCCATTTGGTTGGTTTCAATGTGTCGAAAAGGGTCATAGGTCTTCATGCATTTCATGACAATGAATGTCCGTAGGGGCCCTGGGGCCCCTAAGGATGCATTTGGTTGCTTCCAATGCATCTAGAGGTGTCATAGGTTGCCTCTCGACGCATTTCATAACAACATATGTCCCTAAGGGCCCTAGGATACCTAGGGACACATTTGGTTGGTTCTAAAATGTTGAGAGTAGTCATAGGTTAATCTATGACCCCTCTTAATGCATTTAATGACAACAATTTGGTTGGTTCTAATGTGTTGAGAGAGGTCATAGGTTAACCTATGACCTCTATCGACGCATTTCATGACAACATATGTTCTTAGGGGCCCTAGGACCCCGAGGGACACATTTGGTTGCTTCTAATGTGTTAAGAGGCTCGACACATTTCATGACAACATATGTCCTTAGGGGCCCTAAAACCCTTAGGGATGCATTTGGTTGGTTTGAATGCATCAAGAGGGGTCATAGGTTATTCGATGCATTTCATAAAAGCATATGTCCCTAGGGGCCCTAAGACCCCTAGGGACCCATTTGGTTGGTTTCAATGTGTTGAGATGGGTCATAGGTTAATCTATGGCCCCTATTGACGAATTTCATGACAACATATGTCTTTAGGGGCCCTAGGGCCCCTAGGAATGCATTTGGTTGGTTCGAATTGGTCGAGTGGGGTCATATGTTAACCTATGACCCCTTTTGATGCATTTGATGCCAACATATGTCCCTAGGGGCCCTATGACCCCTAGGGACCCATTTGGTTGGTTCTAATGCATCGAGAGGGATCATAGGTTAATCTATGATCCCTCTCAATTCATTTCATGACAACATATGTCCCTAGGGGCTCTATGGCTCCTTGGGACCCATTGGTAATGTGTCGAAAGGGGTCACTTGGGGCCCTAAGGACATAAGTTTTCATGAAATGCATCGATAGGGGTCATAGGTTACCTTATGAACCTTATCGATGCATTTCATGACAATATTATATTTAATAATAAAATATAGTACTGTATATTTTAATATAATAATAATATATTATTAGAATATATAACAATAATAATCATATATATTACTAGATTATATATTTAATAATAATCACCATATATATATTATATATAATAATAATCATATAATATTACTATATATATTTAATAATAATAATAATTATCATATATATTACTATATTATATTTAGTTATAATAATAATTATATTTATAGCTATATTATATTTAATAATAATAATCATACATATTACTATATATAATAATAATTATAATCATATATAATAATAATGCCCACACTTCCTAAAAATAAATTTCCCTCTAAAAGTTTCCTCTAAAATTTCCCTCCAAAATTTCCAATGTGGGTGGTTTCTCTCCCAATTTGAAAATTCAGAGTAATCAGATAGTCGATTTCATATCGGGTATCCGATCTGTAATCGGATATCCGATTTGAATTCAGGTATCTGATTAGGTTTGGTATTTACTGAACCTATTTGGTCAACCCAAAAAACATGTTTGAGAAGGGTTTCACTGACACTCACACTTCAAGTAGCCATTTGACAATGTTATTTTCATTGAAATTGAATGAAACAAAAAGGGTTTTCTTAGAACACTCTCAAGATTCCATTGATATAACTACTATTAAATTCTAGGTTCGATACATATTTATTGCTTAATTTTCAATGAAGATAATTGTAAAGTGTTGATTGACATACTGATTGAAAAATAGTTATAACTTTCAAATGGTATAACATTTGTTAAATCCAAAAGTTGCGTCACATTCTATGCTTTGCCTAGTATAAGGGAAAAAAAATTGGTAAAGTTTTCAATTAGTTAAGGTGGTCAAACACGAGAGTTTTTTATTTTGAAAAAGTTTTAGTAGAAAATTCATATTTAATTATTTATTTGTAATTTAAATACCAAAAAATATGCGTCACATCTAGGCATGAGTCTACTTTTTATATCTATAATTATATTAAAAAATGTTAGCATTTGATTTTGATTAAGGTGGTCAGACATGCACCTGCTTCTTATTTTTGCCCTAAAATTTCTGTAGTACTTCATTCAAATCCAAACTTTTGACCAATCAATTTTTTTTTTTTCCATATAAGGCCTAGTAGTTTGGAAACTACATTCAGTTTCCTACAGATTATTTTCTTACAACTTTTTGATATAAAGTCCAAAACCACTTTAAAATTATGTGTCAAGTTGACATAACCCTGGTTTGCTAGTTTTTCACTGCCACTTAAGGCCATACTTTGGTTGACCATGATCTTGCACATACCCCCTAAACCACAAAAAAAAACATAACTACCAATAGTCATATTAGCTACACCAATAATGATAGGGAGAAATATATGAGTAACCCACAAAAGACCCAAGAGTTACAAAATGATGTAGCCGAGTAGGAAAAAAAACCCTCTTTCTACAAGCTTAGTGCTCTATACATATCTCCAATGAGATGACATGTGGGAATCAAAGGAAATAAGGACAAAGTTATCCCTAACCCCATATGTGTGTGTAGGTTTGAAATTAAAAATAATTTTCAAATACTTGAAGGGTATACCTGATTGTGGATTATGGTATGACAGATCAAATGACTTTACCTCATGTGCATACACTAATGCAAATTAGGCAAGCGATGTGGATGATAGAAAAAGTGCAAGTGGTGGAGCATTTTTTATGGGAGGAAGATTGGTTTCTTGGCTAAGCAAGAAACATGACTGTATTTCACAAAGCACAAAAGAAGTAGAGTATGTAGTAGCATCATATTATTGTAATCAGATCATTTTGATGTAACAAATATTGAAGGACATTGGAGTCAAGTTTATTGAGCCTATTATCATACATTGTGATAACACAAGTATAGTGAGCATGTCAAAGAATCATGTTTTACATTCAAAGACAAAGCATATATCTATTACGTATCAATTTTTGAGAGAAAAAATTGCAAAGAAAGAAATTAGATTAGAGTATGTTAATACAAAGGAGTAGATAACAAACATATTAACATGGTCTTCACTGAAGGTTACTTTTGAGTGCCTGAGAGGTATGCTTGGGGTTATGCTCCTACCTACTTTTGAGTAGTTGATGCAGAAATTGCATTAGTCTAGTGGTAATAGAGCACTATTCTTTATCTAGATTAGATTCTTGATGCTTCCTCTATGGGGAAGTATATGTGTTTGATCTAAGTCATGAAGAACTCTTTGTAACTAGTATTTATCAGTGTCTTTGGAAACTTGAGCTTTTTGTATATCTTATGTATTTGAATTGACATAATGATGTCTTTGTCATTGATGTAAATGGGGGAGAGTAGCACATGAAAAACATGTTGCAAGCATGAATGCTAATGATATTCCTATAGGGAAGTATTATAGATATGTTACTATGATGATATGTTACATTCATGACTAAATTTGTCATTGATGTCAACGTAGTAATTTTCTGTGGTATGGAAAGATCAAGTTGGTATGAATGACTAGTTGAGCATTATAAATATTTGAGGTTATGGGAGGTACTTCTAAGTATTTGGTATATGCAGCTAATGTTAGAAGAAGAAATGATAAGTCTAGAATAAGTTATGTAATTTTTGGCGATGTTTGTTCTAAGATAGAGTTTATAGAGGCATGTTCTAGTAAAATTTTTATATCTCTTAGCAGAGTTGATATTCTAAGGATTGAGGTTGAGGACATGAAGAAGACATGTTGATGATGATGTGGCTAACTTCACTCATCATAGTATTGCGTGTATGGAGAGTTATTCAAGTTGCAAGGCAAAAGATTAATGTTATCGCTAAGTGTAACATGTTCTTAATGTGGTCCCATAATAATTAATTGAGAAGGTCTAACAACTAACTTAGGAAATTATTTTTGAGGACTTGGTATAAAGGAAGGACATTTTCCTTTATCATAGTATGGTTTTTTATGATTGATGATAAGTAGCACGAAGAGCAGAATCTGAAGTTAAGTAGAGCAATGCAGAAGTGAAGGAAACTTCATTGCCAAGGTTTTTCTAAGCGATCTGAGGTTTGATATTTAAAATTTAACATTTATGACCTGGTCTAAAAGGTCTAACATTAATTGGTTCAGTTGACAGAAAAAAGGAAAGAAGAAAATAACAGTAAACTGCATGTTCAAGCAATGAGCTCTTATTGTAGTTGAAATTACATGTTTTGGCAATGGGCTCTTCTTGCATACATTGTAATACAACTCCTAACAGGGTTGGCACAACTCATAACAAAGTTGAAATCTCCTAACAGGGATTCAAAGTCTCCTAACATGGACTCTATATACTAAATGTTGTAATAGACTCTTAACAGGGTCCATCATCTAACATGAAATATTTATATTAGTACATCATCTTGTGGGCATCATTGCCATTGGGGTTTTACCTCTGATCAAGGGTTTCCCTAATTAACATATCTAGTGTAATTGTCTATGTGCATTTTATTATGGCCTTTTATTACTTTGGTTGAATGGTTAAGTTTGTTTAAAGAAGATAAATGCTTTAAATGTTAGATAAATCCTCTCAGTTATCTTGGTGGGCTATTGTTTCTAACAATTGGTATTAGAGCATCAGGTCCTTGAAAATAAAGTTTAACAAATTTGGGAGATTCATGGTGAACATGTTCAGGAAAGATAGTTTGGAGTTTGATGGAACAAATTATGATAGCTGAAAGGAAAAGATGAAGACACATTTGTTGTGTATGGGTTCAAGATATTGGATCTTGACAAAATCAATGAAGGCAATCATTGCTGAAAAGTATTTAAAAACTTGTAGAAAGAGATCTTTTTATGTGTGGCATGAGACCTAGAGAAGCACTATTGACTACACTTCCTAAAATTAAGTACAATTAGGTAAATCACTTTCTACTTCACATTTGATTTGGAAAGCTTTGAAAAATAGTTTTGAAGGTGATACACATTCTAAGAAGTTGAGGCTACAAAGTTGGATTCGTGCATTTCAAGATGCTAAAATGATGGAAGAGGAATCTATAGGAACATATATAGGCAGGATATAAAAAATTACTTCAGGTATCAAATCTCAAGAAGGAACCAAAGAATATGATGAGGTCATATGGAAGATATCGAAGACTCTAATAGCACCATTTATGTTAGCAATTTAGATAATACAGTTGTTGATATATTGTACCAAAGATTTCAAAAAGGAATTATTTCTTGGAAGGCTTGAAGCAGTTGAGAATGATCTTAGATAGTTCGGAGAATTGACTAGAATAGAGATAGCTTTCAGTGCCTTGAATATTCAACCTAGTCTTTCAAGAAGCACAAGTACTAGAGGGCATTTTGATAGCAGCAACTAATTTGAGGAGGATAGAAAGATTGAAGGAGTAACCCTTCTAGTAAAAAATGAGAAAGGAGGTGAAATCTTTAAATGTTGGACTTGTGATGAATATTGGTCATTATGCATCTAAGTGTCCTAAAAGAGAGAAAAAGTATAAGGGAAATTACAAATCTAGAAAAGATAAAGAGTGTTTGTATGCAAATGAAGACAATGATTCTAATGAACAAGCAATAAGTGCTACTGATGATGAAATAAGATTTGTAGCAATTAAAGAATAAAGTCCAGAGAAAGTAGCTTTGGTGTCACAGATTGAGAAGATATCTGATTGGATAATTGACAGTGGTTGTTCAGATCATATGTCTAGTGATATGAACAACTTTGTTAATTTCAAAATTTGGGGTGGAGGCATTGTTAGAGTTGGAAAAAATGCATCATACCAAGTTAAAGATGTTGGATCTATAACTCTCGATGGTAAAACTAACACTAATGATGTATACCTTGTTGATGGTTTAAAGCAAAATCTTTTGAGTGTTGGGCAACTATTGGACAAAGGTTATCAGATGCAGTTCATAGAGAAGACATGCATGATCAAAGACAAAGATGGAAAGGTAATTGGAATAGGAACTAGAACTAGAGGTAATGCATTTCAGTTAATCCTATTGAAATGACATATTTGGTCGCAAAGGTAGATGATAGTTGGTTATGACATAGGAAATTTTTGTCATATAAACTTTGACAGTATTGTGAAGACTAGTAGAATATTTGTAGTTAGAAATTTTCCAAAGACTGTTAAGCCTACTAACACAATTTGCAAGGAGTGTGTTTTGGAAAAGCATAATAGAACTTCTTTTCCCAGCAAGAAGTTTACCACTACATCAAAGTTGGAGATTGTACACATAGATCTTAGCAATCCTACAAAGACTAAATGATTCTATGGCGAAAGGCATTTTATGATTCTAGTTGATGACTTTTCTAGAATGATGTGGGTTGCATTTCTTAAAGAGAAATCTGAGGCATTTGATAAGTTTAAGATATTCAAGAATAGATTTGAGAATGAATCTGGTATGAAGATTAAATGTTTAAGGTTAGATAGAGGAGGAGAATTTACTTCAAATGAGTTTAACATGTTTTGTGAAGAAAATAGAATTAAAAAATAGTTATCAGCTCTAAAAACCTTGAACAGAATGGCATTGCAAAGAGAAGGAATAAGTTAGTTACAGAAGTAGCAAGAGCTATGTTAGCAGAGAATGATGTATCCAAGATGTTTTGGAGAGAAGCTATGAATACAATAGTCTATACTATGGATAGAGTGCAAGTTAGGAAAGACACAAACAAGACCCCTTATGAACTCTGGTTTGGTCACTCGCCTATAGTTAAGTATTTCACAATTTTTGGGAGTCAGTGTTACATCAAAAGAGATGATGATATTGGTAAGCTTGATGCTAGAAGTGATGAGGGTATGTTTCTTGGTTATTCATTAAAAATCAAGGTTTATAGATGTTATAATTAGAGAACTAAGACGATTATGGAAAGAACAAATGTGAGAATTGATGAGAAATTTAGGATACAAGAGAGAATAGTTGACTAGAATTCAAATAATGATGTTGCTACTAAGCCAAGGAATGACAAGGTATTTGTTGAGACTAACAATGGTTTATAGAATGAAGGAGAGCCAAGGCAGGAACAAAGCTCAAAACCTTCAGCAGAGCCAAGAGTTGAGATAGAAACTCCTACTTTAGGAAAGAATATGATAAATAATCACCCAACCAAATAGATCATCAGAAGCAAAGACAAAGGTGTGATGACAAGAAGTAGAGTCAATAAATAACTATGCACGATATCTCAAGTTAAGCCTAATAATGAAAATGAAGCATACAAAGATGATTATTGGAAACAAATCATGAAAGAGGAATTGGTTCAGATAGTAAAGAATGAGACATGGGAATTGGTCCCCAGACTAGTAGACAAGAATGTGATAGGAACTAAATGGGTATTCAGAAACAAAATGAATGAACAAGGCGAAGATGTAAGAAACAAAGCAGATTGGTATGTAAAGGTTACTCATAGAAAGAAGGGATAGATTATGAGGAGACCTATGCTCTAGTGGATATAATAGAAGCAATAAGATTATTCTTAATCTATGCAGCACAAAAGAAATTCAAAGTGTATCAGATGGATGTCAAGTCAACATTTTTGAATGGAGAACTTGAAGAAGAAGTGTACATTGAGTAGTGTAAAGGATTTCCTTTGAAAAATGACAAGGATATAGTATGCAGATTGAGGAAAGCATTGTATAGCTTGAAGCAAGCACCCAAAACCTGGTATGCAAGGTTGGACAAACATTTGACAAAGCTTGGATATAACAAAGTTATGGTAGATAGTAATTTGTATTAGAAAGAAATTGATGATGGTTTGATGATTTTGGTAATATTTGTTGATGATATCATATTTGGAGGAAATGATGAAGAAAGTGAGAAGTTTTTTGAGGAGATGAAGAATGAATTTGAATTGAGTATGATAGGAGAGATGACATATTTCCTAGGATTGCAAATTGTTCAAAATAAAGAAGGAATCTTTATTTATCAGACTAATTAGTTGAAGGATTCACTAAAAAGGTTTGGTTTGGAAATATGCAAATCCATTGGAACACCTATGGTAACTAGAAACAAGTTATCTACAAAGGATGAGACACCTACTATTGAGCAGAAAAAGTACAGATCTATGATTGGAGGATCACAATATCTGACTCACACAAGGTTAGATATAGAAAATGTAGTTTGAATTGTTGCAAGATTCCAAGGTGATCTCATAGAAGCACATTATGTAGTAGTCAAAAGGATCTTCAAATATCTGAAGGGAACATCTGAGTTTAGATTATGGTATGACAGATCTAATGATTTCACTCTAAGTGCTTGTATTGATGCAAATTGGGAAGGCAATATGGATGAAAAGAAAAGCACTAGCAGTGGAGCCTTCTTTCTTGGAGGAAGATTGGTTTCTTGGTTAAGCAAGAAGCGGAATTGTACATCACAAAGTATAGTGGAAGTAGAGTATGTTGCAACAACAAACAATTGCAATCAAGTCATTTGGATGAAGCAGATGCTAAAGGATATAAGATAGAAATCAATGAACCTATTGTTATATATTGTACCAATACAAGCACGGTAAATATGTCTAAGAATCTAATGTTGCATTCTAAGACTAAGCATATTTCTATTAAGTATCATATGTTGAGAGAGAAAGTTGCAGAAAGGGAAATTAGATTGGAGTATGTGAGTACTAAAGAAAAGATTGCACATATATTTACTATGCCTCTTCCCAAAGAGACTTTTGAATATTTGTGAGGTATGCTTGGGGTTATGCCCCTTCCTACATTAGAGTAGAAGATGCAAAAGCGCATCAGTCCAGTGTAACAGAGCACCATTGTTGTCTAGACTAAATGTTGATGCTTCCTATATGGAGGAGTATCTATGATGGATAGAGTCATCTAGGACTTTTGTTGAATGTTATTTTGAACAGTGTCTTTTGACACTTGAGCTAAGTAAGAATCAATTCTTGCAAAGTTTGATGCAGTAAAAGTTGGCTGCTAAAACCTTTGACATTAATGTCAATGGGGGAGAAGTTTGGCATGAGTACAATATGTTTGGAAGAAGTACAGCATGGAATAACAATTTAACAAAAGCACATTGAATTATATCAATGAGGCAGATTGATGAAGAGGATTTGAAAAGATGAACTATCTTTTGTTGGTATTTTTGGAACTAGATTTTTTCATCTATGTTGCCATCAATGCCAAAGGGAGAGATTTTCGCAAGCATGAATGTTGATGATATTCCTATGGAGGAGCATTGTAGATATGTTACTATGATAATATGTTATGCTCATGACTAAGCTTGTCATTGGTGTCAACATAGCAATTTTTTGTGGTATCTGATAGAAGAAAAACAAAAAGATCAAGTTAGTATAGATGACTAATTGAGCATTATAACTATCTAATGTTATGGGAGATACTTCTGAGTATTTAGTATATGCAGCTAACATTGAAAGAAGAAATGATAAGTCTAGAAGAAGTTATGTAAGTTTTGGTGATGTCTGTTCTAAGATAGAGTTTACAGAGGCATGTTTTGGTAAATTTTTTATATTTCTTAGTAGAGTTGATATTTTGAGGATCAAGGTTGAGGACATGAAGAAGACACGTTGATGATGACATGGCTAAGTTTTCTCATTCCTAATATTGTGTGTACAAAAAGTTATTCAAGTTGCACAATGGAATATTAATGTTATAGCTAAGTGTAACGTGTTCTTAATGTGGTCCTAGAATAATTAATTGAGAAGGTCTAACATTTGACTCAAGGAATTGTTTTGAGGACTCTGTACAAAGAAGGAAAATTTCCTTTATGATAGTATGGTTTTTTATGATTGATGATAAGTAGCACCAAGAGCAGAATGAGAAGATGAGCAGAGCAGTGCAGAAGTGAAGGAAACTTCATTGCTAATATTTTATTGAGTGATATGAGGTTTGATATCTGAATTCGAGGCTCGTGACCTGGTCTACAAGGTCTGAAAGTGATTGGTTTGTTTGAAATAAAAAAGAAAGGAATAAAATAATAGTAAACTTTATGTTTGAGCAGTGAGCTCTTCTTGTAGTTGAAATTGCATGTTTGGGCAGTAGGCTCTTCTTGCATACATTATACTACAACTCCTAACAAGGTTGGAATCTCCTAATAGGGATTCAAAGTCTCCTAATAGGGACTCTATGTACTAAATGTTGTAATAGACTCCTAATAGGGTCCATCCTCTAACAAAGAATATTTATATTAGTACATCATCTTGTGGGCATCATTCTCACCTGGGTTTTCCCTCTGATCAAGGGTTTCCCCTCTGATCAAGGGTTTCCCTAGTTAACATATTTGGTGTAATTGTCTATGTGCATTTTATTATGGTTGTTGATTACTTTGGTTGAATGGTTAAGTTTGTTTAAAGAAGATAAATATTTTCAATGTCAGATAACTAATTCAACCCCCCCTCCCCCCTACCCCCCTCTCTTAGTTATCTTGGTGGACTATTGCTTCTAACAAAACATCCTTTGCATATGTATGTTTGGGGGAGAGTAATACATGAAATTTCTTTGTATATTGATTGATGTCAATGGGGGGAACTAATGTTCCTATAAGAAAGGGAGATTTGATTGATGAAGAGGATTTTAAAATATGTTGATCGGATACAATGGACATTCATGGGAAGTAGGTACAACGGAGGCATTTGGTATTCATGGTACTTAGCATTGAAAATAATCGTTTAATTATAGATTGTCTTTGATGTTATACAAAAAATGTCATGTCATTGCTAGTCAATGTATGTCAAGCTCACTCGGGCGATGAAGACAATTTCCTGTGTTTGTCAAGAATTCCATAGTTTGTCAAGTTTTAAAAGATAGTGGCTACCGAGTTCACTTGGGTATTAAAGAGAAGTTTGTATAACTTGAGTGTCAATCGAGCTCACTCGATTAATGAAGGAAATGTTGTATGGAAGCAATGTTAATTGAGCTCACTCAGTTACCAAAAGAATTTTATGAATATGCAATGTTAATCGAATTCACTTGGTTAACACAAGAAAATCATTTCTGAGTTAGTGTCTATTGAGCAAGGTCAGCTAACGAAGGATTTTATTATTTTGACATATTAAGTTCAATTGATTTGTTTATTGGTTCTAGCTAACTAGGGAGATGAATTTTAAGTATTCTAAGTTGTATTCAAGATGACTTGATAATGTGCAAGTTATAAATATAAGGTCAAGTTGAGAATTGAATGTGTGGAACATAACAAAAGATTTGAATATGCTTAGAGGAAGCAAATTAGAAGGATAAAAAAAATATCCTTGTTGAGCTACAAAGATACATTTGATAAAAAAGGATCAAGTATACAAGCCAAAATTGAGATCTATAGTTAGAAATTCAGTTGCATCATAAATTACATCATTTCATTGTTACTCTCTAACCATTGTAGTAGTGATCTAAATATCTTAATAGAGTTGGCTTAATAGCTATTTGTAAATCCTCTAACAAGGTGGCATTTTTACTTGAAGTGTCTTAAAGACCTCTAACAAGTCCACTCCTAACAAGGTGATCAATTCCTCTAACAAGATCACACCTAACAGTGTGTTTTGTAACCTTTAGCAAGGTTGGCTCCTGATAGGGCTTACTTCAAAAGAGTAAAAATTAGTAACTAGTTACAATTTGTAGTTTTTACCAAATTGGGTTTCCACATTAAATCTTGGTGTCAATTCTATTCATGCTATTTCTTTTATGTGTATGCAACTAAGTTAAAGTTAAGGTTAATCACATTAAGATCAATATATTCAATTATTTTCAAGTTAAAGTTGATTCTCAGTATTTGTTGAGTTACAACATTTGCTAGTGTAAACTGAGTGCATGTGTGTTTACTGAGTAACAACACAATACAATTCAATTAGAGTTTATGTTTTGATTTGTATTAACATCTAAGGGATTAGAGATTTATTTTTGTAGTAACTGATTCACCCCTCCCCTCTTCATTACTCCTCTTATATTTCCAACAATTGGTATCAGAGCGTTTGGTGCTTGCAAAGAAGGTTTCAAGGACCTAAGCTAAAGATCAGGATGTCTTATAGAAGAGAGATTCCCAAGTTGACTAGAGACAACTTTGCAGCATGGAAAGACCTTGTGAAGTTGCATCTGGAAACCATTAGTAATTCAGGTTTGAAATACTTAAACACTACTTACATAGCTCCTATTGGTACAATGACTGTAGAAGAATTTATTGAAAAGAAAAATCATAACATCATGATGATTGACATAGCATCAGCTCTTAACTATGCTGAATTTGATGGGGTCAAAGGATGTGCTACTGCTCATGACATGTGGACCAAATTGAAGGATGTCTATGGAGGTGATGATACCATAAAAAGAGCCAAGGCAAAAAGCTTAAGAGGCCAGTTTGATTAGATGAAAATGAGAGAGGATGAAAACATTGCAAAATATGTTAAAATAATCGAAGCCAGTGTCAGTGCTATTAAAACTCCTAGAGGAACAATTAGAGATGTAACAATGGTAAGAAAGGTACTCATAACCCTTCTTCCTATCTATTTAATCAGAGTATCTACTATTCAAGAGATGAGATGTCATCCAAATAACAAAATAACTTTGGATTCTCTAGTGGGAAGGTTGACAACATTTGAACTAGATAACTATGATAATTATACTTGAGTCTGCATTTGAAACCAAAGTATCATTCAAGAAGAAAGCTAAAAGATCTAAAAGAAAACAATATGAAAGTGGAGGAAGAAAATTCTAACAGTGATCTTAAAGCCATTGGAGCATTTCTTGCAAGAAGGTATCCCAAAGGCAAAGGAAAGTACAAAGATAAAATTCATTTAATTTGATTCACTTGTGAAGAAGTTGGACACATTGTTGCAAGGTTCCTAAATAGAGAAGATATAGATAAAAGGAAGAAAAACAAATACAAAGGCAAGAAGGATGTCAAGAATTTCAAGAACTACAAAGATAAAGGTAAGAAATCTTATTTTATAGCTAAAGACTCAGATAGTAGTGAAGATGATGAAATGGTATGTATTGTTGTAAAAGATGAATTTGATGATGAAGGAGATAAAATGACACTTATCTCTCATGTTAGCAAGAATGATACATGGATTATTGATAGTGGTTGCTCACATCATATGATTGTTGATAAAACAAAATTTGAACACATGGAACATTATGATGGTGGTAGTGTGAGATTTGGAAATAATGAACCTTGTTGCATAAAGGGAAAATGTTGTATCTCACTAACCAACGAACTTAGATGTGATAATTCTTATTGGGTTGATGGACTAAAGCATAATCTACTAAGTGTGGCACAGTTGAATAACATTGGATTCAAGGTAGAACTCATGAATGGGAAGGCCAAGCTATTGTATGGAAAAGGAAATCTAGTTGGGTATGGTAAAGAAACAAAAGGTAACTTGTTCTACCTAGATCTTAGTGAAAGTTCATGTTTTATGGCTTAAGTAGAAGAAAGTTGGTTGTGGCATAAAAGGTTATGTCATGTAAACTTTGATAATATAATCAAGATAAGAAAGAAGAAAAGAGTAAGAGGTATTCCTAGCCTTAGGAAACCTAATATGGGCCTATGCAAGAATTGTCAAATTGGTAAAATGGGAAAGACAAGTTTCAAAAGCAAGGACTATCATTCTGAAGAAGTCTCGGAGCTAGTTCATACAGACTTATGTGAACCTCTTAGAATCAAGAGTTACAGTGGAGATAAATAATTTATTCTTTTTGTTTATGATTATTCTAGAATGATGACTACAATGTATCTAAAAGAAAACTTTGAAGCATTTCAAAAATTTAAGTGGTATCTAGTAAGAGTAGAGAAAGAAATTAGAAAGAAGTTGAAATGTTTGAGATCAGATAGAGGTGGTGAGTTCATTTCAAATGAGTTCAATGAATTCTACACTGAAAGAGGAATTAAGAGACAAGTATTAGCACCTAGTACACCATATCAAAATGGTATATCTGAAAGAAGGAACAGATCCATCATAGATTGTGCACGAACCTTGATGATAGAAAAGAATGTTTCAATCAAATACTGGAAGGAAGCAATTAGTATTGTGGTACATACTTTGAATAGAGTACAGTTGAAGAAAGAATCAAATCAAACTCCTTGTAAACTATGGTATGGCTATAAACCTAATGTAAGTTACTTGAAAGTATTTGGTAGCAAATGTTATATCTTGAAGGAATCTAGGAAAGGTAAATTTGATGTCAAAGGTGATGAAGGCATATTCCTAGGAGACTCCTATAGAAGTATAGCATACAAATGTTTGAATTTGTCAACTCATAAGATCATAGAAAGTGCACATGTAAGAATTGATGAGTTTGCAAAAAAGAGTGAAGAAGAAAGCAACAAAGAACCTAAGGATTATAGAAGGTTTGTTTACTATGAACCTAATACTTTGCCAAATCTATTTGGAAGTCAGGAGGCCTCACCTCTCGAGATCCCAAAATCTCCAAAGGCTATCGAGTTGCAACCAATGTAACTCGACTCACAGTCTATAGGACCTTAGTCATAGTTAGAAGATACCGAGCTATTGCTAGATCAAACCGAGTCTAATGGACCCAAGTCACAGACAGTGGGAACCAAGCTTGATGAATATCATGAAGAGGTTAGTGGAACAAATTTCAAATCTAAAGTACTTGTGTTAGCAAGATATGTCAGCAGACACCATGCACCTGATTAGATCATTGGAGACAAATCAGATGGAACAATGGAAAAAAAACAAATTGAAAGGTACATGTTTTCTTGTTAAACTTGAACCTAGAAATGCTAAAGATGCCTTGGATAATGAAAGTTGGATTGAAGCTATGAATGAATAAATTGAATAGGTAGAAAGGAATAAGACTTGGACTCTTGTTCCTAGACCCAAGGATAAAAATGTAATTGGCACAAAGTGGGTTTTTAGAAATAAGCTAAATGAAGATGGAAAAGTTTCAAGAAACAAAGCAAGGTTAGTTTGTAAAGGTTACTCTCAAGAAGAAGGTATTGATTATGGTGAAATGTTTTCTTCTGTTGCAAGATTAGAATGTGTTAGAACTTTACTAGCATATACAACACATAAAGGATTTAAAGTTTATCAAATGGATGTAAAATCTACATTCTTGAATGGAATTATTGAAGAGGAAGTTTATATAGAACAACTTGAACATTTTGTGAGTCCTAGCAAAAGGGAAATGGTATGAAAGACTTCATAACTACTTGATAAAGACTGGCTTTCAAACAACAAATGATAACAATAGCCTGTATATCAAAGAAGGACTAGACAAGAAGATTGTATTGGCAGAAATCTTTTTGGATGACACTTTATTCACAAGAAATGATGATTTATGAAAACTATTTTTAGAAGAGATGAGTAAAGAATTTGAGATGTCCATGTTTGGAGAGATAAAATTCTTTGTTGGATTGCAGATTCAACACAAAAAAGAAGGTATCTACATTACTCAATCCAAATATATCAATGAGATACTAAAGAAGTTTGGAATGGAAGATTCAAGACCAATTGGAACACCTATGTCTATTGGACATACGATTTTCAAAAATGATGATTCTAAGGAAGTAGATCAAACCACACATAGATCAATGATTAAAAAATTACAATATGTCGTGCACACAAGGCTCGACCTTGTATTGGCAATTGGTATGGTGGCAAGATTCTCCTTAAATCCCCAAAAAAATCACATAGTGAAAATCAAGAGAATCATGAGGTATCTAAAAGGTACTAAAGACTATGGATTATCTTACAAAAAAGGAGCCAATTTGGATTTGAAAGCATTCACAAATGTTGATTGGGTAAGAAGTGTTGATGACAGAAAGAGCACCAGTGGTGGAGCATTCTTTTTTGGTAAAAGACTAGTGTCTTGGACAAGCAAGAAGCAAAACTATATTTCTTAGTCCATGGCAGAGGCAAAATATGTGGTAGCAGTAGTTAATTGTTCAAATGTTGTTTGGTTCAAGCAATTGTTGGCAGGTATGAAGATCGAAATCAAGGATTTAGTGGTTATATTCTATGATAGCACCAGTGCAATTAATATATCAAAGAATCTTGTGATGCATACCAAAACCAAGCACATTGCTATAAAAATATCATTTTTAAGAGAGTTGGTAAAAGATAAAGAGGTAAGATTGAAATGTGTGAATACTAAAGAATAGCTTTTAAACATATTCACTAAGCCACTACCTAAGGATGCATTTTTGTATCTAAGAGGCAAGTTAGGGGTCATTCCCCTGTCTGAGGTTCACTAAATGTAGTTTAGTGATGCATCAATCAGAGCATGTTGAATATTAGATAGTTGATGCAATATTAAAAAGGGCACATTGCATATGAATCAGTAGAAAAGGTATATTGATATTCCTTGAATATTGTCTTTGGAATGAGATGTCAGAGAGGGAGAGTTTATTATCATATAACATAAATTTTCTAAAGAGGGAGAGTACATATTTTGTAGAAATTTTATTACTTTTAGAGATATCAAAGAGGAAGAACTTGGTCTGATATCAAAGAAGGAAAGTTTTCTATCAGCAGAAGATGTTGAAGACAGATTTTTGCTCATAGAGGGAGAAACTGAAGGTAGAGGGAATTCACACTGATAGAGTGAGTCCCATGGAGGAGAATCAGAATGAAACTAAAGATATGTTCCTTGCTTTATTCTTGCTCTAAAAATTTCATTGTATTATGACATGTTGTGTTACCATCAATGCAAAAGAGGGAGATTATTGAAAGAAAATGGTTAATTGTGTACTGTCTTTTATGTTACAAAAAATGTCATATCATTGTCAGTTAGTGTATGCTAAGCTTACTCAGAAAATGAAGATAGTTTTCTATGTCTTCCGAGCATTCCAGAGTTTACAAAGTTTCAAAAGACAATGTCCACTGAGTTCATTCGGACGTCAAAGAGAAGTTCATAGAACTTGAGTGTTAACCAAGCTCACTCAATTAATGAAGGAAATTTTGGATGGAACTAGTGTTAATCGAGATCAATCGATTATGAAATGAACTTTGTGGATATGCAATGTTAACTAAGTTCACTTGGTTAACATAGGAAAATCATTTCTGAGTTAGTGTTTACTGAGCAAGCTTGACTAATGAAGGATTTTCTTATTTTGACATATTGAGTTCAATTGATTTGTTTGTTGGCTCTAGCTAACTGAGGAGATGAATATTAAGTATTCTAAGTTATATTCAATCCAACTTGACAATGTGCAAGATATAAATATAAGGTTAAGTTGAGCATTAAATGTGTGGAACATAACAGAAGATTTGAAGATGCTTAGAGGAAATGAATTAGAATGATAAGCATAATATCCTTGTTGAGTTGCAAAGATACATTTGATCAGAAAGGATCAAGTGTACAAGCCAAGATTGAGATCTATAATCAAAAATTCAGTTGCATCAGAAATCAAGTCATTTCATTGTTACTCTCCAACTATTGTAGTAGTGATCTAAGTCTCTTAGCAGAGTTTTCTTAACAACAATTTGTGAATCCTCTAAAAAGGTGGCACTTCTACTTGAAGTGTCTTAAAGACCTATAATAAGGCCACTCCTAACAGGGTGATCAAATCCTCTAATAGGGTCATACCTAATAGTGTGTTTTGTAACCTTTAATAGGGTTGGCTCCTAACAGGGCTCACTTTAGAAGACTGAAAATCAATAACTAGTTGTAATTGGTGCTTTTTTCAAATTGGGTTTCCACGTTAAATCTTGGTGTCAATTGTGTTCATGCTATTTATTTTATGTGTATGGAACTAAGTTAAAGTTAAGGTTAATCACATTAAGATCAATATATTCAGTTATTTCCAAATTAAAGTTGATTCTCAGTATTTACTAAGTTACAACATTTGCTAGTGTAAACCAAGTGCATGTATGTTTACCAAGTAACAAAAAAATATAGTTCAATCAGATTTTATGCTTTGATTTTTATTGACATCTAAGAGATCTGGGATTTATTTTTGTAGTAACTGATTCACCCCTCCTCTCTTAGTTACTCCTCTTATATTTCCAACACTTAGATGTTTTTCATCTATGTTTCCATCAATGCCAAAGGGGGATATTGTTAGCATGAATGTTGATGGTACTCCTATGGGGGAGTTTGTTAGCATTGTTGGAGATATGATTGACTATTTATGTGTTGCATTCATCATAGAGTTTGTCATTTATGTCAACATATACATTGTTCTAAGAAGTTTAGTAGAGTTGCAGAGGAAGGTTTGTTTGGCATGTTTAATGGTCAACAAGTTGGGTTTTGAACACTTGGGAATATATTTAGATATGTGTATACATGTTATAGTTAATTACACAAAAGAAAATATGAAGATATGGCAGAGTTATGTGATATTTTCTAGAGATAGCTTTCATAGAGAGTTTGTGGAAAGTGGGTTTTTGAAAGTGGGTATGGGTAAATCAATTGTATCTTTTAGATGAGATAGAATTTGGTTAAGCAAGCTTAGAGGAATTTTAGAGACATGTTCAAGATGCTATGTTATAGGTAGAAAAATCATCTATGTAGTTTAAGATGACTTATGAAGTCTATTCAATGTGTTGTTTCCAGTGAGTTGACTATTGTTAAAATCATTATGAGAAGTGTGAATTTTAATATAACGTATATTTTAGTATCTTAATGATGTCCTATATATTACTCATTCTAAATTTAGAAGTCCTCAAGGTCAACTCAATACTTTTTTTAGGACTTGTTATAAAGGAAAGATCATTTATTTGTTGTAGATCAGCATATATGGACATATGCATTGTGATTTTTTTTTAATACAAACTTGGATGTGAATTTTATTATGAGCATAGTAGAGAATGATGTCAAGGATGTACTGTGAGCTTCAAAGGAACTATATTGGCAAATAATTTTTTGTTTCATATGTTCAAAACTTGGATAGTTTATCCTAAAGATTATTTGGCAAAGATAGTCTTAGGCTATTAAACAATGGGTTCAATTGTCCTCATTTCAACTCCTAATAGGTTTGACATAGCTCCTAATAGGGTTGGCATCTTCTAAGATGAACTCATATGTAGTGAATATATTTCAATGACTTCTAATAGAGTCCATCCTTTCACAAGGAATTTTTCTATTAGTACATCATCTTGTGTGCATCATTCTGTTAGTGTAAATAATAATTATTTGCACTTTACTTAAGTTTACTTAGGATAAATGCATTATTTTATTATTTCTTTGGTTAGACACCTAGGAATTTGCATACTCATATGAGTTGTCATGTTGACAACACAAGAGAAAGCAACTCCAATTTAGTACATGGTGTCTACAACACTGGAGTTTTCATAATCAACTGAGTTGTCATGTTGACAACACAATTGTTTGCACTCTTAATTAAGCACATGGTAGATCTAAAACATAATTTCACATGACAAAACTTTGTAGGCTTATCCTCTCATCATCACACTAACTCCTATGCTTAATGGAGGATAATCCACTCTTGGTGGACATGTGCTTAGTTGTGAGGCTTATCATATTGCTAACTCCTAGACATTCTAGAAGCATTCTAGAGGCCTTTATATATAGGCACCTCTAGTGTACTATATCAATTACAATCAATTGAATATCATATTATTATTCTGATCATACTCTGTTGGTCTATTTTGTGCTAGTTATTGTGCTTCTTGGTCTTGGGTAATTTTTCCCTAAGGAAAATTCTTACATGGTATCAGAGCCATAGAGGCATCATTTCATAGCCATTGGAGACCGATCTTGCTTCTCCTCTTTTAGGACACCTTGATTTAGATCTGGAGTATCCACAGCTAGTGGGAGTGTCTAGAGCGAAAGTGGACCTCACCATTGCATCTAGAGCATCGATTTGGTAAAAATTGACCATAAATTCACCTATATTGGGCCATAGTCAAAGTAGAGGCAATATTTTTTTGCAAACTAACACTCGAAGGCCCGATTTGCAAGTATGGCATGATTTATTAGATCTGTATTTTGTTTCAAATCTATATTTTATTTTCTTTGCATTATTTTGCTATTTTTGGAGCAATTTTTAGAAAATATTCCTAACCTATTAGGCTTGTAGAGAATTTTTTTTGCAGGAACTGGGTGGTGAAATCCCAACCCCTATAGGATATTTGGACAAATATTCCTCAACAATTCAACGATATTAGTCAGTGAATATACCATATCCAGTAGTCATTCAACCATCCAAAAATGAGCTTCACATTCTGGCCACAACACATATCAATCGTCGATCACAACACCTGACAAATCAATGACCAACGACCCTTAAGCCAAGTTCATTAGTGAGCGGTTTGGCTTTTATTCATTTCAAACTCCCATTGCACAAAGCATGTGGGATTAAGCATCCCAAGACCTTTGCTAGTTTCCTTATCTCCTATCAGTGACATCCTGAGTTTTGGTCATTGCTAGCATCCACATGAACTCCGACAGTGATACCCACTAGAAAGTTCCTTTGGCCCTGTTGCACTAATCTCCAGTAGATTTTTTGGTGACCGCTACTACGACACATAGCCCAATCACCAGGCCCCATGTGGACATGCAGTCACCAGCCCACTCCACTCCACATTGGCACCACATCACCCCTTCACACTATCTACATAGTCTAACTTGACGATAGCTCGTCAAACACATAAGGTGTCCATGTTAGCCCTGACCATACTGCCAACTCAACGACCACATGGCTTGAATGTATAGTCCTAGTTAGTGACTATATGCCTACATAGATGCCATGTCATAGCCTAGTCACCTACTAATGTCAGCATCCATATAGCTGATGTCATCAGTCGTACAGCTGGCATCACTAATTCGTCATCTAGAAGGGAATCTTTTGCTAATATCATCAAATCAGTGGCTTGAAATTGAAGTTTGTTTGACCATCATCTATAGGCCAAATATCACTATCATGATGACCATTAAGATCTCAAATTTAACCTTGCAATTTACTTCCAATACCCCTCTCTAGATTTAGTTTTGATTTGATAGTTCGACTTTGGGAAGCCATATCTCAGTCATTTCGGCTCCAAAGCAGGTGCAATTTTTTTTGATTTTGGGTAGAATTTCCTAAAAATTTTAGTGATGTTGTTCTTCTCTGGTTTTGGTACATGGATTTTTCAGAAATTACAATTTTTGGTGACTGTACCTATCCAATCCTACATTTTACAACTTCAATTGCTCCTTATGGGCTCATTTGGACACATAAACAAGTTTTTTTTTTTTTTTGAAAGTGCATAATTTTTTGTCTACTTTTAGATCTCCAATCAGATTATAAGGCTTGTGTGGATAGAAATATCACTTTTAGAAATAAGTCCTTTTTTGCTTTGTATTGCTTCAAAAATGTTGTATTTCAGAGCTACATTGTAAAGTTCAAGATTTGAACTATAAAAGGAGGTTGTAAACAACAAAATCAGAAGTCCATTAAGGTGAAAATTGACAAAGTGGCCCATTGTAATCGCACTACCTATAAAGTGCCAAATCATGCATTAGGGGGGGTTGATTGATTATTTTTGCATTTTGGGGGGTGCCATTCATTGATCTCATGGAGATTTGTTTCACATGTCGGGGTGGTTTTAAACCGAAGTTGACAAAGAGGAACTATTAGAAATGAAGTGCCTTGATAATTGATCATCTAAGAAGAGAGCATAAGGAAGTATTTCCTTATCTATGTTCCAATGAACTGCACTCTTCCCGTATTGAGCCACCTATTAAAATAATTTTGGGTGTCATTTATTTCAGTGTCACTCATTCTTTCTTTAAGGTCATTGACAAGTTCATTGATCCTTATGATATTTGGATAGGACTTTGGGAAGCATATGGAGATCTAAATATTCCTCCCTTTCCAAAATACATTATATCTTTAGTCACTTCAATTCTGGTACCTTCAACTCCAGATGATATCACACATCTTGATACTCCTGTTGATTCTACTAATTTAGTTCTAGCCATAGATGCTCCTGATTCAGTGTAGCAGGATGTACTATGTCTTCCTCATTCAGCTTCATGGGATGACTTTCTTCTAGACATTGCAGTGTTGTTTGTGGAGTCTCACATTGAAGATGTGGGAGACATCATTGATGACATCAATCTTCTCTTTGCTGAGGAGACTTCTTCACTTGTTGCGAGGGCACACTCTAACCCTCAACCACTTGAGCTTTCTTTTGAGACTGAATTGATTATGGCTTCTTTACAGCAGTTGGAGGAGGACTCTTTCACTTATGAGGAGACATATTAGTCTATGAAGATTGTATTCTAGTTTCCTCAGATATCCTATTTTCTAAGGATTCTTCCTATCTGTTGGGAAGTGTTCTCTACTACATCTATGGCACCATTTCTTCCTACAGGGAGGACCATCATTCAACTTTCATGGTGCAGCTTCTTCAGTCATCAACGATTTTCTATCATGGGTGTGCATCCATCATTGAAGGGAGGTGACATTTCTTCTCTTCTTCCATAGATTCCCAGGATGCTTCATTGTCTTTGGATCTTGATTCAGCTTCATGCATAGACATGTTCTCTTGCTTGCCACCTTATTTTGGGCTTTCACCAGATTGGCTTGTGGCATTTGAGTAGACTTTGGAGGTAGCATCCACCGCATACTACATCTAGATCCCTCTTCCATCTTCCTATCCACAATGGAAAGCATACTTGTACCTCTACTTGGTGTTTCTTCTTCCTTAAGGGAGAAACATTGTTTGTCAGCATCAAATTTTCTTCTATCTTCAAGCACTCATCATTAGGAGATCCTTCACTAAGGGGGGGATTTCATTGAGGGATTCTCTATTATATATGCAAGATGTATGTCATAATGGGGGGGGGGGGGGAGAGATGGGGAGGGTCTTGATTAGTCCATCCATTCATGCATCTTTCTTTATTGTACATATCTCTCTTTTTGGGGGAGAGTTTTTCCCATGAGGTTTTCTCTCTCTCTCTCTCTCTCTCTCTCTCTCTCTCTCTCTCTCTCTCTCTCTCTCTCTCTCTCTCTCCATTTCAAAGAGATTTCATTGCATTTGTACTTGGGTACCTAACATGGCCTAGTAGTCGGGACCCATTATGCATTTCATCGTAGCTTTTGTGAGCTTAAGTGCATTTCCCTAGGTTGCACTTAAGGGGGGGTGTTAGTGTAAAAAATTATTATTTACACTTTACTTAAGTTTACTTAGGATAAATGCATTATTTTATTATTTCTTAGGCTAGACACCAAAGAGTTTGCATACTCATATGAGTTGTCAAGTTAACAACATAGGAGTAAGTAACTCCAATCTAGCACATGGTGTCTACAACATAATTTTATGTGACACACCTTTGTAGGCTTATCCTCTTATCATCACACTAACTCATGTACTTAATGGAGGATAACCAACTCTTGGTGGACATATACTTAGTTGTGATGCTTATCATATTGCTAACTCCTAGACATTCTAGAAGCATTCTAGAGGTCTTTATATACAAGCACCTCTAGTGTACTATATCAATTACAATCAATTGAATATCATATTGTTATTTTGATCATACTCTGTTGGTCTATTTTGTGTTAGTTATTGTGCTTCTTGGTCTTGGGTAATTTTGTCCTAAGGCAAATTCTTACACATTTCCACTAGGGTTTTCCCTCTGATCAAGGGTTTCCTTAGTTAACATATCTGGTGTTATTGTGCATGGTTATCTTGGTGGACTTTACTTGCTAACAATTTGTATCTTCAAGTTCAATGTTTTTCCTTTATTTGCCTCCTTATTTGATTAGTGTCATTTGAGGGCACCCATGGAGGTTAGAGTCTTCTCTTCTTAGTCATGTTTTATTTAAGTAGAGGTACTTCAAATAAACAATTACTTTTACATAGTGTTTTATAGCTTCTCCATGCTTCAATGGTGTTTATAATCAATCTTTTTTTCCTATATTTTAGGACATTCTCTAGTTTGGAGGCTTTTTTAGTTATTCAATAGTTTCCTTCTCTTTTTGGAGTACAGTGTTCCCTATGTGGTTTTCTCTAGTTCTTTTCCTTACAGAGATTTGGTTGTGACTAGCTACCTCATCAGGTACATCATTAAGTTACCTTTACTTCTCTCTTAAGATTTCACTTTATGTGTTAGTGACATTTAATAATTATATTAATTATTAAATGTCTTCCTTTTTGGATTTTCTAAATTTAGTTTCTCAATATCTCATATAAGGATTGATCATTGTATACTTTAATTTAATTTGTTTGTTTTGATACTATATAAATGCCTTGCTATGTAAATATTGTGGCCTAAATATTTATATAAGAACTTTAAAGAGAATAGAGATCCTTGACATGTGGCCCAAATATTCCTATAAGACCTTTAAAGAGAATGGAGATCCTTGACATGTCGCCTAAATATTTGTAATTTATCATTTATATTGTGAGTGTGATTCTCACAAAGGTTTTGTTCACAATTTTTTTAATTTTGTAATTAATTACAATATATTTCATTGACGTTAGTTGGATAAAGTTAATTAATAAGTGATTTTGATAGAAAAGTTTGTTAGTATTGGTCAATACTAATCTATCCCCCTCTCAACCTTGCAATATTTTCAACGATAACATGCATTTTTTTTTTTTTTGCTACAACCATTTCTTGCAAGCAAGGGAGTTGCACACTCATTTCTAGGAGCCAAATTGTTGATGGGTTCATGACAATTAAGTTGTCTATCTTTATTAATTATCGTGAAATGTTCTTATTTCATTTTAATGTTGGCAAATAACATTAATTTTTAATTAAAATTTGACCATGAGATATTTCATCTTCCACTTCAATTCTTAACTATTACTTCCCTTCTTTGAATTTGATATGAAATTGTAAAAGTAATTTAGAGCAATTTCATAATTGTAAGAATTGGAAATGAATTTTCAAAATAAAGATTATAATTCAAAGATGTAACATCTTTATAATGTAACACAAGACTTACAAATATATAATTGATTCAAATAGATAATTGTAGAATGATGTAGAATCTCGAATGTCTCCTACAAAAATTGATAAAAAAATCATACACTTTTCACATTAATTAATACAATAAGGACAATCTAATAAGTGTGAACCCAAAAATTTAAAAAGCCAAATATATAATTTTCAACTTTACATTCCTACAATATTATAAAATAATAATATATTATTTATAGGTAGAAGTCACATATAATAGTTTTTCTATTGAATTTTTGTTTACTTCCCTTGACACCCCTCACAAAGGGAATAATCTTCTTTTAACTTCTAGGTGGTGGCACAGAGCATTTGGCTCCTCTTCCTTCCATCTTTGACTTTGACTTTTCCTAATTTGGTCGGTATACAACTTTCAGGGGATCTGGAAACTTATGATTTTCGAGAGGACACGTGGCAAGCAATTGGACGTTGTCGCAGTCCGTGCATTTTGATGGCATATTTATCAACGACTATTTTACGTGGCATCGAAGTGTATAAAATCTGAAATACAGAAATGTTCCAAAGACACGCACAAAGTGTCTCAGATTTCCTTCATAAAATGCCACTTGATTGTGGAATTATTGGTAAAAACAAACTCTTCTTCGCATAGAACATTAATTATCTTTACTTTAAATTGCGAGTGTTCATATTTAAACAATTGGCACATTGTCATGGCATTCTTTCAAAGGAATTTGACTTTATAAAGTTTATTATTATTATTATTATACATCAATTACATCGGCTTCAACAATCATATTTTGAAAGATTACCAAAGTTGCAACGTGAACACCATATGTTAGGTATATCATGGAAATATGAATGCTCTTTTAATACATATGTTACTAGCTAGACTGCCATTTGCTAGCTTTCTAGAGCACCAATTACATCAGAGAATACAATATTTATTTAAAATTTAAAAATAAACACAATGGAAGTTTAATTCTAAATATATAATAAGCCTCTTTTAACAATTGAAAATATTGTTAAGATGGCATTGAGACCTGAATTAGACTTTTTTTATAAAAAAAATTACATATTAAAGTTTTTATTCGTTTTATTGTTATTCCAGGGGTATCGTAGCTGGGACCTAGCCTTGCCTTAGTTTTATGACTTTTTATGTTCTTATTGTACTTGCCATTGGCAATATACTATTGCATTCAGTTGCTTCGATTTTTCAATTAATTTGCACCAATCATGAATGATAATTTTTATGTAACTTGACATGTTTCGAAAGTTTTTTAATTTATTGCTAAATTTTATATATTCTAAAAATGAATTGTCACTATTGTGATTGGTTGTTTTCATTTTGTCTTATAAGACCCCCTTTTTCGGAGATAGCTCCATTACTCATTTTCATGGGCATGATTTTAGGAATAAATTAATAAACTATATTACGTTGACAAAAATATTAAGTTTATATTTTTATTTTTAAATTATTCATTTAGTTTTTACAAATGCAATCATAACCTTTTAAATTTAATTTTCATTTAAGACACATTTGATTTTTTTATCTAACATTTATCCAGAAACTGAATTTGAAACCTACTTAAATATTTTTATATATTATTTTTATATTAAATTTTATATATATTTACCTAAAATATTTTTGCTATCCAAATATTATTTAGAAATCTTATAGAAGTAATCTTTAGATATTGATATCTATATGAGAGAAGAAAATCTATTTTTTAAGTAAAAGTGAAATTAATCATATATTTCATTAAAAGTAAGATTTTGGATCTAGTTCTTTCTTAAGTTGTTTGATTGGAAAATATATGTAAAGTTAATTTACATATAAATTTACAATTCTATATTGAAATAGATTTTTTAGATTTTTCAAGTTCTAAAATAAAATAGAATAATATATATTGAAGAAACCTTATAGTTTCCCTATTTAGTTTGAATAAAAAATTTAGAGAAGAGTGGAACTCAAATGAAATTGTGGAAAATTTAGAGTGCCTATTTTGTATTTAAAAATTAATAGAATCTTCTCCCAATTCAAATTTATTAGCAATTCCATAGTCCACTTCTTTATCAAATGAGATTAGCTTTCCACTAGCATTGATTAGAACGTAGATATAATTCAATGATGCTAGTTCATTAATTCCATTGACTTCCAAGATAATTTTGAACTTTTTTTTTTTTTTGATGAATAGTCCTTTTCAATTAATAAAATTTACTAAGATTACAATTCACAAAAAAGGGCCGGGGGATATAGGATCACCCCGTGAATGAGTTCAATCAGTTGAAGCCGGAGTAAACAACATGGCCGCAGCCAGGAACTATAAACTATTCATTAAAAAAACATTTAAAACAACCTCATGCTGCCAAGGCAGTACCAACAGAGGGAGGAGGATCATCTTTATCAGGAAATCCCCACGCATCAGTGGGATTGTGAGGCAGACTAGGAACAGTCCAATCATCAGTAGCATCTGTAGGATCTGGGGTAGTTGCAGTCTCTGCATCCTTCTTGTCTAGCCGTGGAGGAGAAATAGCCAAGGCCAACCGGGGAAACTTGCCAGAGTGCGCTCGTCCAGGAATTTTGAACTTATTACTAGACTATTGTTTGATTTTATCTTCCACAAATAAAAGTGAGCATATTGATAAGATTATTTATAAAATTGTTATTTATTTAACTACTTTTTAATATTAAAATTAGATTAGTTGATTTGAAATACTTATTTCAATAATAATTTCATCATACATCTATCTTTCTAGAATACATTTACTCTATTGATTAATTATTATAATATTTAATTAATATTTCTATTATATTGCAATACATTCTCAAGCAAGTACATGGCACTATGTGACACTTGTTTTTATTAAAGTTGTCCTATTAGTACCATTAAATTTAATAAAGATCAATTATATACATTTTTTATAGTTTAATATTTTAGTTCATCCTAAAGATTAATTTGATATTATTTCTTTCCACATATAATTTGAACTATTTTTGGGGTGCAGACAAGATGACAATGCAAAGGTCTGATAGCTTTCGTGATGGTTATAGATCTGATCCTGCTATGTGGAAACTAAATGGGCGGTTGCAAGCTACATGTCTAATATTTTGATTGTATTTATGCTAACTAGACTAAATGTTATAATGAAGACTGATATATGAATGATATAAGTATGTAACGACTATTAATGTCTCAATAGTGAATTGGCCTAAGAATTAATTAAGTAGCATTTGCACCTGTCGAGGGGTGCAAGGGTTAGGCATATAGTAGAATATTTATCACTTATCAATATTATGATATTCAGCATCAGGTGTCCCAGAATTCTATTCAAGGCTGGCGGTGGGGTAATGGCTTACCTTCTCTTTCCCATCTTCAATTTGTTGATGATTCTGCTCTTGTTGGTCTTGCTAGGATCAAGGAAGCTGAAGCCTTTCGACATGCTTTGGACGTTTATTTGGCAGCTTCAGGCCAGAAAGTTAATGAGCACAAATCTTCCATTTACTTTTTTAACACTCTTGATTCTATTCAACACAGGATTGTTGGTATCCTACGGTTTTAGATAGGATCACTTCCTTTGACTTATCTTGGCATCCCTATTGCTGTTTCCAGGCAGCCACGTCTCTTCTAGCAAAATTTGATTACCAAGCTTCAAGATAAGGTAAATCATTGGACTCATAGATGGCTTTCTACTGCTGCCCGGGTTACTCTTCTTCAAGCTGTTATCCAAGCTCTTCCTACTTATCGAAGCATGGTTCACACTGCACCTATTTACTTTCTCAAGGAGTTTGATGCTCTTTCTCGGCAATTCCTTTGGAGTGGTAATTTGTGTAGTACTAAATGGAGCTTGGTTAATTGGGCAACTGTTTGTAGGCCTAAAAAGGAGGGTGGTCTTGGTCTTCGATCTGCTCTATTGAGTAGTCAAGCTTTGGCTGCTAAACTTTATTGGCGATGGTGCTCTGGACAACATCAACTTTGGGCTCGTATTATCACTCATAAATATTTTCATGGTGTTGATCCTTGCTCTGTTTTTGCACTTCCTCTTGAAGGTCATGGCTCAATGGTTTGGCATACTTTGAAGACAGGTGCGATGTTGGTAAAGAGGGGTTTGTTTTGGATATGTAAAGGAGGTTCTCAGGCTTTGTTTTGGTCTGATGCTTGGGATGGATTCCCTTCCATTTTATCCATATACCTTCATCTTCAGCCTCTTTGTGACTCTTTTCTTGCTGCTGGATGGGATAAAGTGGCTCATTACAAGACTCCTTATCAATTCGGACCTGTTCTTGGTTACAGATGGAAGCTATTCTTGGTTACAGATGGAAGCATTCTTCTGATTGGCCTCCTAGAGGTATAGACATGGATCATCAGGAGCTTTCTCAAATTTTGGCCTCTAGAGAGTGTTCTTCTTTGCTTGGTCCAGATGTTTTGGCTTGGGGCGGTACCTTGTCTGGTAAATATGATGTCTCTGCTGGGTATCAAGAGATAACTAGACAATTATTTGGGGATGCTGAGGTCCCTTGGTGGAAGCAAGTTTGGAATAAAGTTTCTTGGTCCAAGTGCAATTTTTTCATGTGGCTAGTGGCTCACAACCATTGTCTTACCTAGGATAATCTTTGGAAACGTGGATTTTAGGGCCCCTCTTATTGTGTTTTGTGTGGTAATGGAGAGGAGTCTGTCTCCCATCTGTTCTTCCATTGCTCCTATTCTACTAAGATATGGCACCTTTGGTGGAGCGCTTGGGGTTGCTCTTGTCGGCATGCTTCCTCTTTGCTTGAGTTCTGGGCCCGCTTGGCTACTGCTCCCTCCAAGTCTTCTTTTCTCCATGCTGCTTGGATTGCTGGCCCATCTTTTATGCTTTGGCATATCTGGTTGGAGAGGAATTGTCGCATATTCCAAGATGTTCGGCTTGGTGTTTTGCATCTTTGGTGGAAAATATCACATTCTCTTCAGGAAACTATTCTTGTGAAGTGTGAGCTTGATGGGGGTATGGATCCGGTTGATCTTGCTATCTGTAATCGCCTCAATTTTCATCTGCTGGATGGGGCTGCAGCTCATAGGTTTCCTTCTATGTCCAGGCAGCTTCACCATCAGAGGAAGGGTCAGATTAATCGGGATGGGCACTGGACTCCTCCTCCCTATGGAGTTTTGAAAATTAACACTGATGGTTCTTCCCATGGGAATCCTGGTCCAGTTGTTATTGGCAGAGTGGCTCGTTGTAGTTCTGGGGATGTTAAATTTTTCTTCTCAGTTCATAAGGGTGATTATACTAACAATCTCATGGAAGCTCAAGCTATTTTATATGCTGTGGAATAGTGTTGCTTGCGGGATGGAGTAAGATTATCTATGAGTCTGATTCCCAAGTGGTGGTGAACATGCTTTCTTTGCAAGAGCTTGAGGATGTTAGTTGGCAGCTGGCCACTGTTGTTAAGCATATTCTTTTCTTCTCTTCCTCTTTTCAGTTCATTAGGTTCACGTATATTCCTCGTGAATGGAATAGAACTGTTGATTGTTTAGCCAAATGGGCATCTAGTCATGATTCGGGTTGGAATATTAGGGATAGGAGGCAATTTTCCTTTGAGATGGTGCAAGAATTTGATGATCTTGTTGCTCAGGATCGAGCTCCTTGTTGAGCTCTCCTTGTTGTATTCCTTTCTGTCTTAATAAATTTTTACCCCTCTTTTTGCTAATTTCATGTCTCCCCAATTTGTTATATAGATTGATAACTTTATTTACTTTTAATTAAAAAATAAATATGTTAATTTAATAAAATAAAATAAATATTATTATATATCTTGTCAACACACTCTAATGTTTTTGGCCATATTATTTTGTTTTTATTTATTGCGTGCACTTTGATCTTTGTTTAAATGAATAAAACATAATGATATAATTCAAATCACTATATTTAAAACACAGACTTCATGGATCAAATATTTTACTAATGATTTGTAGATAAAAAGTTTAAGTGCTACCCCACATCACAATCAACCCTACTTCTTAAGTATTTAACACCATGAATCTAACTATTCATAAATGTAAAAAATATTAAATGTTCAACTATTCACATTTTAAAATATTGTTCAAAATTTTAGAACATTTTAAATATTTTCATGCACTTTTGAAATCATGATAATCACATTAATAAATTCCAAATGTTACTATGATAAAAATAAAAGTCTCAAAACAAACGAGCTTTGTAATATATTGCTAAATTGAGAGAGTGCCTAAACTTAAAATTGTATGCAAAAAGTAAATTCACACTTAGATTCCTATTTGATAACATTGGAATTTTTAACTTAAAAAGGAATAACTTTTTTTTAATAAATATTCTATATTAAAAAACTAAATGAAGTGTTCCATAGTTTGAAAATTTACCTTCATTTATAAATATTTAATTTGATAGCTAAATTGAAAATCTCATCAAAACAAATACTTTATAATATGATGAAATTATATTAGCATGTAAAAATAACATACTATAATTAATAAAATCATTAATTTTTTATATTAAAAAATAATTCATGATTGACATAGGAAAGCTCTATGAACAACATTCTTAAGTTTCTTGCCAGAGCTTAAAAGTAGCATTTTACAATTCTAAAAAAATATTGTTGAATTTTACAATTCTAAAAAAAGTATTGTTCTATTACAAATAATTAGTACTTGTGAATGGATAGTTATAAACCAAGATTTCAATATGTTAATGAAATAAGAAACCAATACTTTGATTTAAATATAATCATTCTCATATGATATTTGTCATGAGGTAAAAAAATGCAATCTAATAGATTAATGTCATGTAATGGATTCTAGGTCCATTTTTTAAAATCTATTTGTTTCTAGAAATAACTTGAAACATTCTTAATTATGATTTTTTAATCAAAATTTAAATTCATCAATCAAACACAATTTATAGATTCTTTCTTAAATTAGAAATAAAATTTAAATCAATTTAAATTGAAAAATATATTTGTATAAATATATCAAATGGTGAGTCTGACTCCCAAGTGGTGGTGAACTTGCTTTCCTCACAGGAGCTTGAGAATGTTAGTTGGTTGCTAGCCACTATTGTTAATCAGACTCTTCTCTTTTGTACCTCTCTTAAGTTCATTAGGTTTACTTACATTCCTTGTGAATAGAATAGAGTTGCTGATTGTTTGGCCAAATGGGCTTCTGGTCATGCTTCAAGTTGGAATATTATGGATAGGGGTAGCTTCCCTTTGAGATGGCTTCCCTTGAGGAATCTCACTATACAGATGATTATTCTCCATCAAAAAATGCTTCACATATTTAAGGCCCAAAATGTTCTTAGAAATGTTTTCCTCTAAGTTCACTCTCTGAAAAATCCAGCCATCATGGATCCTTCAATGCACTGACAATTCCTAAGATCTCACCTACCAATAGGTCTTGAGATAGATCTAGCCATTCAATCTTCTCCACTTTTGTGATCAATGAAGGAATTATGCCTGATAGCTCATTACCAGAAAAATCTAGCCATTCATGCCACTTTGATTGCTAATATCTAGTAGTCATCCCTTGATTTGGTTGTTCACTAGATGTATGAACTTTAACTCTAAGAATTTCTCATTTAGGATCCCTTTTACACTATCGAAGATTCTTTTTGAGTGCATCTCAAGCCTAGAAATTGTGTCACTCAAAGGGCCACCCTTAAACATTACATACTAAGAAGAAAATTAAACTTGGAAAAAATAAGTCAACTTTGACTATTTAACACTTTTAGTCTTGGAATGAAGTTTAGTATGTGATGTTTAAGTTGTCTACATGCAAAGAGAGTGTAAATAGATTCAAACATAGGATTTTATTTGTGAAAGCAAGCATTTCTAGGATGCTCATGTTGCTGAAAATTCTTGTCATCTGCCTATAAGATAATTGTGTGATAGATCAAGGGAAAAAAAGCATAGTAGGGGGTTTCCACATTTCTAGTAGCTAGTAAATGTCGCAGGTGGCCATATGCAGGGTATTTATATCCATTTTTCTTAGCCAGTCAAGAAGTCTACCTAAATGAAGATCATTATAAGAAGGATATATGGTTAGCAAAGAAAAAGATTTTATTAGGGTTACTGGATGTTGGAAATATAAGAGGAGTAACTGAGAGGGGAGAGGTGAATTAGTTACTACTAAAAAAAATCCTAGATCCCTTAGATGTCATTACCAAATACAAATTGAAAACTAAATATTGCTGAAGCTCGATAAACACATACAAAATGTTGTAACTCAGTAAAATCTTGACATATAAACTTTAGATGTTATCTATGATTACCATTAATTTAACTTAGTTGCAAATACATAAAAGAAAATAGCTTGAATGCATTTGACACCAAGATTTAATGTGGAAACCCAATTTGGGAAAAACCACCAATTATAACTAGTTATTGTTTTCAATCTTCTGAAGTGAGCTCTGTTAGGAACCAACCTTATTAAAGGTTACAAAACACACTGTTAAGTGTGACCCTGTTAAAGGATTTAGTCACCCTGTTAGGAGTGGCCTTGTTAGAGGTCTTAAGAAAATTCAGAACTGCCACCTTGTTAGAGGATTTGCAAATAGTTGTTAAGCCAAATCTGTTAGGAGATTTAGATTACTACTACAATGGTTAGAGAGTAACAATGAGGTGACTTGATTTGAATGCAACTAAATTGCTGATTACAAATCTCTATTCTAGCTTGTACTTGATCCTTCTTGATCGAATATAGCTGTTTTGCTCCATAAGGATATTTTTCTTATCCTTCGAATTTGCTTCCTCTTCTCATCATTAAATCTTCAATAACATCTTCAAGCTTTCACATCCACATCATCACACTTTGAAATCACAACTTGAACTTATACTTATATCTTTCACTTTGTCAAGTCAGCTCAAATACAACTTAGAATAATTAATATTCATCACCTTAGTCGGCTGGAATCAATAGATAAAACAATTAAGCTTAATATACCAAAATAAGAAAATTCTTTGTTAGCTAACCTAGCTCGGTAGAAACTAACTTAGAAATGATTTTCTTTGTTAACCAATAGAAGCTCAGTTAACACTGTAAACTCGTGAAAATCCTTTGGCAACCAAGGGAACTCGGTTAGCACTAGTTCCATCCAACTTTCCTTCATTACCCAAGTGAGCTCAATTAACACTCACTTTCTACATACTTTTCTTTGATGCCCAAGTGAACTCGATAGACACTGCTATCTGAACTAGGTAATCATAGGAATGCTTGGTAGACACAGAAAACTATCTTCACTGCCCGAGTGAGCTTGACATATAATGTCTAATAATGATATGAAATTTGTGTAACATCAAAGATAATACATAATTGATCAATTGTATCGAACAACTGTAATCTATTTGGATAAATGATCTCTAGAGACATTGAAATACTAGAGCTTAGACAAGCGACTAAGAGAATTTGGAGGAAAAATATGGACAAATTCATTCCTTAGGGGGTGTCATAAAGTGGAAAAATTAAGTAACCTCAAAATTGATGTTAATCAACATAAGGCAATAGGTTTCTTGGTGCATATATTCCACACCCAACATAAGGTTGTCAGATTGTCCAAACAATCCAACAAATATCTTCCCAAGAAAGAAGCCCATTGGCTTAAATATTACTATTATATGTATATACACACACACACACACACATGCATACATATACATATAAATATATATAAAATATTGGATATATAATAGGGAAACTAAGACATTGAGAGTCGAGGGTAGTGAGGGGATTGGGGGATAATCAGGATCTATAAAAATTTAATGTTTCAAACATTAACCTTATACCAAAAATTTACTATAATGTAATATTAGATCTAACATATAATAGCATGAATAACACATAAGAAATAACTCATCACATGACACTAGATATGGTAACGTAGAAACCCTCCAAGATGAAGGTGAAATTGTGGTAGGGATGACACCCACAATGATCTTCACTAGTGCAGAAATAAAGTGTGTTTGTTAAGGCTACGAAGTTTGATCACTTTTGATGATCCACCCTGTGAGGCATCTTCCATGTTAAAGGTTTACAAGACTATTAGGACTACCTTGATTAAAAGATTTTACATCACAACAAAGTGAGTACTCTATGAGGATATTTACAAAGGCGTGTTAGGACCACTCTATTAGGAGATTTACCTTGAAACACAATATAGAATGTATTAGTACCCAATCCTTCAGTATACACCTCAATGCTAATGACAAGTCTCCTTAATCCAGTGTAATATCACCTCTTTATGATTGATATTCAATGTATCCTCACTACACTTCTAAATCGCCTCTACCTTTCACCTCTTTGATTCACCTTAAAATTTCACATCCATGCTTCTAATTTGCAACCTCTCAATAACACACAAGAATTAGGCCTAAAACCTCTTCTTAAATAGTTTTTTAAAGAAGCTTCTAGATCATGATCAATGATCTAGATTCATTCTTTTTTTTGCTTCATCCTAATTTTCTGATTGGTTGATTACCTTTCATAGGAATTAATGATCTGTGATTGCACACATAATTATTTCCTTGATTAGCTCCTCAATCTATAAAACACACCTCCAGCTCGACAAAAGGGTTCACATAAGATGTTGTGCCATTACAAAGGGTAAGTGCAAGAATTTGGGTCTCACTTTTGGGCAAAAAGTGGAAGTGTTTTTCCTAGTTTTGAAATTTCTTGTCAATAGATATAAAGATTTGACGCATTTAGAGATTGAATATAAAAAAATTTTAGCAATAAAAATTGTAGTGTTTGGAATCTACTTTTTGAATATGTAATTTATTTGTGCACCTACATGATAGATTTTTTTTTGGGTATGGATGTTTCAAAACCACTTTTTCAAAATGTTTATTTTAGGACCATACCACACTCATGTACGTACACCATAATTTGACTCAAATAAATGAATTTTTGTAAATCCTTTTAATTGAAGTTACCTAACACACCAAAGATTGATGATAATATTTCTCCTTAATTTTTTATTGAATATTTTTTATTATTAATTTTTAATTGGCTATAAAGGTAAATTTTAAAACCTCTCGTGTACGAACACCATAATTTGATCAAAATTTCCCCTTTTTCAATTTTTTTTAACTTCAAAAGAATTGAATGTAGATCAATGACATGTAAATTAATTTAAGAAAAAACATAAAATAAAAAAGTTATTAAAGTTTTAGTGAATGTTGTCATTTTACATTTAGGTACCACTTTTGATTAAAAAATAATTTAAAAATAGTAAATAAAATCATAACACTATAAAATATATATTTCTGAAATCAAGACAGTGAGAGCTCTAATGGGTTTTTGTATCGTAAAAAAATTTTCTCAGGAAGACCCTCTAAAAATTATGGCAAGGCATGAATTTGTTAGTTCAATGCCTTAGCCAAATCTTGAGAGGTCAAGGCATAGGCTTGCTCTCATGAAGCCTATCTTGATCCCAAATTCAAAGCAAGATAGAAAATTTGACCTCATGTTGTAAGAAACGAGCACCTATTATTTGAAATTAAAAAAATAGTTACCTGTTTTAAAAAATTAAAAAGAAACATTCAAAATCCCCTCAAAATAGAAAAATTAATTTTCTTAGAAATGGGTACCCATTTCTAAAAAATTCAATTTTTTTATTTTCTCAAAAACGGGGTACCCATTTTTTGAAAATAAAAAATGGGTACCTGATTTTTTTTAAAAAAGTGCCATTTTTTAAATTTAGGAACGGGCACTTGAGCCAAAACTGGGTGCCTATTTTTTCAAATTGGGTACCCATTTCATAAGAGGTCTCATTCTGCAGAATTGTGACCCAATTTTGTACATTCACCCAAACTCATATAGAATAAATGTCTTACTCGACACTAATAATATTGTGGTGCTCGATGCATATTGTTCTCCATGTTGTCCCTTAGCTTTTACTTTGCTTAGCTTAAACTAAAAGTCTCTCTGTCTTTCTTGACATTCATTGTATCCTAAATCACTTGGCATTAATTGTACTCCTTCTATGAGTTATCCAACTTTTGTGTTAGCTTGGCACTAATTGAAGTGGTAGGTGACTCTTATGTGTACTCGATACTAATGAGCACTTAGCATGAATTGATTATGTACACGTCACCATTATACATGCTTGGTCTATATAGTGGCTCGGTCGCAGTGTTGACCGACCAACATTTCCTAGATAATGAGTAAGTGTTTTGTACTAATAGACAATACTAAGATTTCCTTCAGGGTTAACAATCTCCCCCTTTGGAATTAGTGGTAAAAACATTTATCATGATAAACATTTCATACTTAATGAAAATTTAAAACTTCAATATTTGCAAAATCTCCCCCTTAGGGTGTGCTCTATACCTTGACTTAGCTCGGCAACTATATGCATGCTCTACTTTTTTCTTTTGTGCTTGATCGTACATATTGTACATATTTCTACCTTGTTTTGCCATGGTTGTTGTGGGGTATTAGTAGGGGTTAAACCATACTTGTCCAAAAATGGTTTATGAATATGCAAAATCATTGTCAATGTGCTATCCCATGTAGTCCTTAAACACTCTATCACTTGAATTTCAATTTCCAATGTTGTTGCAAGATCTTCCATACTATTTGCTATTGACAAATCAGGATCTCTTTGCACTAACTCAACATTCTTTAAATGCATTTGCATAACCTACAAATGAGGTGTCAACATAGCTTGAAATGATATGAGCTTTGTACTTATCCTATTGTCTTTTGTCATCAATTCAAATTTTCTTCCTTGCAAAAATCTCAACTTGTGAAAAGGAATTAAACTAGAACTTGCATCTATGTTTAGTGTATTTTCACTATACTACAAATCAGCTTCATTATTATCCATTTATGTTCTTATTTCTTTTATGAAGATAGAAAAATCACTTAATTTTCTATTCAATATATGTACATTTTGAATTAATTTACCCAAATTATCTACAAGTTTTGAAAGTTCTACCTTTCTCATAGAAATCTCTGCTATAATCTTCTCCATCACCCTTTTATCAAATTTTATCTTAGACCATTGCATAAGTTTCTCATATGTGTCAATGTACCAATCATTCAATCTCTCCACTATTTGAACCAATTGTTCAATTATTGGAGTAGCTTGTTTGTTAGTATTATCAACAAATACTCTTTCAATGAATATGCCCTTGATCTCATACAATACCTCTTTCTATTGTTGTTCCCTTCTCATCTCTTCTTGTCTCGTCTTCCTGGCTAACAATTATTTAAGTGTCTTCATTTTATCATAAAATTAAGTTATTTGTGTCCCAAATAGGAATCACAATCACTTCATCAAGTGTAATAGGTTTTCCTTGTATGTCTCCATGATATTTCAATTTTCTTTTCTTGGATTTCTTCCCCTTTTAATCTAGGGTGCTAATGTTTGACATAGACAATAGTAGACCTTGAGTGGGAATTTCTATACTTAGTCTCTGTGAATCCTCAACTTCTTCTATCCTATGCTCCACATCAATTTTTCTCTCTCCATTAGTTGTCACCAATTGTTTAGGTGTGTTACCATTACTTTTCTCTTCAATGAAAATGGGTTCACTAGTTGTATTCAGTTGTACAACCTCCTTCACTCCCTCAATCTAATGTCCTAAGGAACTTGCTGACACATATGTAGTAGATTGATCTACTTGAACATGTGAACTCCCTTCCCTCTTCTCTCCATCTGACTTAATACTTGCACTACCCTTATTGCCATTATTTATCTATGTAGGTCATTGTGTTCTTTCACCTTCACTAGTCAACACACTCTATTGTTTGGCAATAGTCACATTTGCATGTACTTGGATTTCAGCTAGATTCAAAGTGATAACACGAATTAGTGATTTTTCAATTGGTTGAGAATCTATTTGTGTGTCAATCTTAGGATATTATTTCACTTGAACTAACACAAGATTGGTGTTCATCAACACCTCTCTTGCTGAATTTTGTGTAGGATCTTGCTCCTTCTATTCTAGCTCAGTCAGTGTAGTCTTCTCTGGATCTTCCTTTGCATGAGTCCCTTCTTTCTATTGATCTTCTATAGGTTCATCCTCTATGATGACTATTTAATTTGTTTCTCACTTTCTTGAGCCATCCTCTAAATTGTATCAACTAGTTTCTCATTATCATCATAGGTACTCCTTGTTATCTAGCTCTACTTCACTTTCTTCCTTGTCTTCCTCATCCTTGCTCACTTCATCATCAGGCTTTAAGCCATAAATCTTCTTCCATGTCATCTTACTCTCTTGAACTATCTCTTCTACTTTGTTCTTCAATAACATATATGCTCTTCTTTTGGGTGCTAATCTATTTGTATGATTGCTCATGGCTAAAATAAATTGTTGCTTTATTAGTTCAGATATAGTTTGAGCCAATGAGGCTTCCCTTATTTTTCTTTCTATCACTAGTGCCCATTTCCATTTTGCATCAATTTTATTATATATGTCCTCTATAATATTCTTTTCTAATTCTATAGGTGAGTATTTGAAAGTCACCATCATAACTAAAATGGCTTCTTCCTTTACTTTTTTCATAATTACTAAGTGCATCATATTTTATGAAATGAAAACTTGATAGTCCTGCACTACTTCTTATATTATCACATACCTCATCTAGGTCTTGTGGCTTCTTATGTGTAGCAATTCTCAATTTACTCAAGTCATTTGACTCGGTCCTCTCTACTTCCTCTTCTTCACCATCCTTTTTAACTACAAGCCTTCTCCTTGGTTTTTTCATTGGTTTTCTTGGCTCTATTTCCTTTGAGGTATTTTTCCTCTTTATAGATATTTAATTTGAGTTGGCTTATTTATCTTGAAAAATCCTTTCTTTTGAGGTGTGGCAACTGTAGTGCTATTTTCCCTAGTCATTTGTCTTATCACCCTTGTTGACGTAGGTGTGGTAGTCTTTTTCAAGCTCTTCTTCAAAACTCAAGCTTGGCAATAAGAATTTGTTTGTTTGTAGTTGCCCATGGCTTAGTAGCCACCAATTCATTTCCTTTACCTTCAACGACTACTTCTTCTTCTTCTTGATTATCATTCTCTATTTCTTATTTTCATAGTCTTCTTCATCACTGCTCAAATCTCACCTTTGCCTTGTGTGATCTGTAATGGTGCCCTACCAAATGTACCTTTCAGGGTCTTTATCATCTTCTTTCTCTTTGTTTCATTCTTTGGAACTTTGATTTCCATTATAATCTTGATTTTTTTATTTCATATGTGTCAAATGTATTGGCACCTTTATAATTAGGCTCATCTAATAGTGCAGTTATAACATCTATAGCCTTATCAATGTTTAGTTCATATCCTAATGTCCTCAACCATGCAATTCTTGATATAATTGTCTGATTGCATGTCCAATTTATATTCAACTAGGAAACAAATGTTTTCATAGAATTTATCAACCAATAATTTAGGTATTCTTGACCTATTTTCATATTTTGTTTGAAGTCTTCTTAAAACCCATCGATGACTTTCTCAAAATCATCTCCCAACTATTTAATAAACTCATTAATTTTATTACTCACTGGCTTCTTCTTGATTGAATTCACATTACCAATAGTAGGGAGTGAATTCTACATATAAAATAATATGCAAACCAAAAACGAGCCAAACTTACACATTATTTTTTTTGCTTTCCTAGTCTTTTTAGGTTCTCCTCTAGTTGTTGAAGTTGCAAGTCAATAAGATCATATGAGTGATCTTTCTTCAAAAAATTTCATGATACGTCAACTACAACAGAGTACACTATGTGGTATACTCGATTGATAAAATTTGTGACCCATTACCCTCACTGCTAAATCTAGCTTAGGATCTTTGATGGTGAAGCTTGGCATACCTTGCTTATTTCTTTTTTCCAAAATATATGCCTCAATCACTTCTCTCCCCTGACATCAAATAGATTTCATTCTATCTAGAATAGGGTATCCCATAACTCAATGGATAATTTGTTTGGTGATTCCAACTGGTCCTCCTTCTAACCATAGTTTTAGCTCATGCACATGACTTAAGACAATTTTGATCCATTCTAATTTGAAAAACTTCAAAAAATTTAGGGCAAGAGTTAACCCTTTCTCATCAATATGTTTATTTCCTCCAATTTCCCATCAATGCAAAGCTTCTAATATGTGTTTTGTAGTTAAAGTCTCCTATTTCACCAATTTTTCACATACAACAACATCTTACATCATGAATCAAGATTACCCTAGCTAGTATGGAGGATAGGGCTCTAGATGTGTCTCCTTTAACTGTTCTCTCTGGATATGCCTTGAATTTGGGCGTATTGCATGCTTTATTATGAATAAATTGATTGTCACTAACCTTGGATGATGCTCCTTTATCCATTGTAGTGGGACTTGATGCCATTCTTCGCGCTTAGGTTTTGATCTTCCAACACTAATTTTCTTGGTAGTAATATGACCCCTAAAATCACACTCAATTGTTGATGGCACACTATTAAATGTTCACTCAAATCATTGTTCAATAGTTTGAAATCACTCTAGCTCTTTGATCTGTTGAAAAAATCGAATGCACAATGTATAAAATGACTTGTGAAATTTGATATATATACCATAAAAATTCAATATTAGGGCCTCATCAATGCTCTGTACGAATAGTGGGTTTGCAAAAACTATCTTAGGCATCTCTGTAAAACTCGGCAAAAATACTTCCTTAATTTTTTCTTGGTTGATACCACTACAATCTCCAACTTGGTCTATGTTCCAACTTAGTTACTATAACAACTCTGTCTTCACTATCATTTAAAAACTCCAATACTAGCACTCAATAATCACAAGTTATTCAACTCAGCTCTAGAATACAAAATTTTAGATTTTTCCTCATGCATCTAATATCATGTTGATTTGGACTTCTATACAAATAATATTAGGAATAGATGTATGATGTAGCAATTTGAAACAAAATTCCATTCATACCTCTTTACTTAGTTTGAGCACTAGTACATTAGGCCCCCATTTTCGACCAAACGCCTATTTGGGTTGTTAAATTCCTTTTTTTTGAAAAAATGGGCCCGATATGGTCAAAATTTTGACCAAATTTTGACTATGGTAAAATTGTTTAAATTTTGACCTTCAAAACATAAGAAAAAAGGTCATGGCAGTGTTAATTTTGTTTTGGAGCGCACCATGATTGCAATGGGCGGGAGTTTGGTGTAGGGTCAACAAGAGAGGAGAAAGGAGGTAAGAATCTGGTCATTGGATATCATTCCAAGTTTGTTATCTATCAGAAAGTTGCAGAGGCAGATTCCAAAGCTATTCAATCCTTTTACATTTTATCTTTTTCTTCTACTCATCGCAATTTAAAAAACAAAGCCACTGTTAATTCTTTCAGGTTATAGAGTTGTTTTATAGATGATGTTTAGGTTCAGGGTTAGCATATATTTAATTGCAAGGATAAAGCTGTGGAAAATTTATATTTCTGATATAATGCACTATTCATTTTTTGTATTTCTTTTGCATGTAGGGAATCTCGATATGTCTTGGTGTTGGAAAACTATGGATCGGAAAAAAAGAATGTAATATGCCATAGCTTCTCCCATTTTCTTTTTCACTCAAATTAGTAGCATTACCTCTGATAGAATTTGATCTAGACCCATTCACACAGGTTTGTGGCCATTTTACTGTAGATTGCTTTGCAAGACATTAAAAGAGAACTCAATCTTTGGGAGGATTGATATATTGTAGAACATCTGTATCTGCATTCCTTTCCTCTTCATTCCAGTAGTTTATTTTCATCTTTCTGTATGGCTTGCATCCACAAAATGACCTTGTTGAGTCAGGATTCTTTTTCACTACTTTATTTAAAGAAGAAAGGAAGCTTAGCTTGCAAGTTTTCAAAATAACTTCATTGTAGAGTTTGGAGCCCCATCAATGTAAATAGTATGAGGAAACTATACGAGATGCATTGTTATAAGTATACAAGCTTTCCTGGTGCAATCTAGAAGTACCATTTTAAGGAACTATTTCTCCAAAATAGAAAATGTAATGTAGTGATTCTAGAAAATGACGTGCAGATGGGTATGCTTGTGTGGGAGAAAAAAGAAGAAGAAAAGAAGCAATTTGCTTTATCATCTTTGGCTAAAGACGTAGCTCATACTCTTGAAGCTGTGTTATATTCTCTCATAGATAATCCTGTTATAAATAATTATTCATTTTTTCCCTCATGCTTGTGCTTTGAATGATTAGGAGTAGCGTGTATCTTGTTGGTGTTTCAAACTGCTGAAACTATCAAGCAACAAAATGCTTACTATCACAGTGAAATGACTCACACAATCTAGGGATTAGCCAATTCCCAATATCAACTATATGAATGAATCACTATAACCCAACTTCAACAAAACCAAACGATGGTTTCCTACTCTTCTGGCTCTGCTAAACCAAGATAGGTATACCTAGGGATAATTCTAATGCAACTGTGTATGAAATTATCTTAGTTTCATTCTATTTTTCATATGTTACCTTCACATACATACATAGCTCACTTGAATTCTTCAATGCTCTCAAACTTATACACATCCCTTATCAGTAGATTTGGTCATAATTCTCCTAAAATTTACAAATATTCCTGGAAATAACAGCTACCTAAAACTCAGGAATTAGATATAAATGAGTTGAGACCAACATTTATAATTCTTGAATAGGATTGAAATAATTTTGATTTTATAAGATGACTTGATATGCAGCAGTAGAATTCATCCTTGTTTACTTTTGATTTATAGGACCAGTGCCTTATCCATTGGGCAAGAAATTGAATATTGGCGGAAGATCTAATTAAAATAACTTGTATAAGAACTAATCAACTGCAATCACCCATCTCCATTCTTATGCAATATCCCTTTTATGAACTCATAAACCCTACTGATTTACTGAAGCATTTATATAATTTCTTGAATTAAAAGCAATAATAAAACTAGCATACAACCCATCCAGACTGCATTTAGCCAAATAAACCTTATTTAAATGACTTCAAAGTAAACAAATCCATAAACTGGAGACAGAAATTGATGAATTACGTAGGCTTCAAGATTTAAGTTTCTAGGTATTTATTTGACACCATTTCCCTATAGCCTACTTCCACTCTCTCAACTACACCTAAAAACTACCAACTACACCCTTTAGGACCCCAACTACACCATGGATGTAATATTCATTGTCTAAGCATAATTGGGGGCATCTTGAGTCATTTTGGTCTTTTGGGGTGTAATTTTCTCTATCAGAGCTCATTTGGTTCACAGAAAGCACCTATTTTGATCAAAATTCATATCTAGGGTTTCAATTTCATGTTAGGACCTGGGGTAGATGAATTTTGGTTACTGATGGTCTATTTACAATATGTGGCAATCATTGGGAGAACACATTCATTGAAAAACTACTAATGCTTGCTTGCAGGATATTGTTGAAGACTTGTGTGCTTGTTCAAATGCTATGCATGGTTTTTTTAGATTAGATAACACTTTATTTGGTTCACCAAAATTAACTTTCTATACTACTTGGTGTTTATGCATTGTTTAGAACCCTAGGAGTTGCATGGACATATCATCTCCCCTCGTTATTCATAAATCTTGGGTGCAAGAGAAATTTGTGCAATTTCTGTAGAGAGGCCTATCTTGGACACAAGACTCATCACTTGGTGAGCCCCAGGGAGTGACCTTGAAGTGGTGATGGGCCAAAACTAGGTTTCAACATTCCAACCACTATAATAGACTTGATACAATTAATGTCATGCCAATGGTATTGGTGTGTGATAGCTCTCCTCCATTATTTGTGTGGTGTATCAAACCCTAGTTCTTAGGTCTTGTAGACCTTTTGAGGAAGTTTATCATTCACTTTCCAAATGAAATGACCACAGTAAATACCTTCTTTTAGAGACCAAAATCCTTTCTACCCACTAGCTGAAGGGGTCACTAATGCCCATGAAGACATCCCATATTCTCACATCCTTAGTAGAGACAATAGTCCCTAGGGAAGTAATGCCCCTTGGGAACCAAATCTTGGTAGCCCCAAGAAGTGAGTTCACTATAAGCGAGAGCCTATGGTGCCAAGATTCTAAGTTGTCCACTCTAGATAAGCATGGATGAACTTCGGTTCAAGTGGGAATTCAATGGAATATACAGTCTTAAATCCTAGGTTGTGATATAAAACTATTCTTGTCTTATTGTGCCTTGTGTGTGTGTAAAAAATTAATCAAGATAAATAAAAACTTGCAAATTTACACCTTGGATACTATCCAAACACTTGTCAAAAAATTTCAACATTGTCAAGACATTGTAAACTTTGGTCCAAAACACTTGAAACCTTGAAAATATGGAGACTTGTAACCTTAGGAGTGCTTGGCATGACTTAGATTACACCTTTGCATAGAATCCACTTACATTTATCATTCTTTGAGCTTCATGCTTGCATCCTGTTAGTAAATAGATTTATCCTTTGGATAGAAAAATAAAGGAGAACTCAACATGCCCAACTACGAAAGACAAAATACACTAATAGTTGGATCAGTTATCATTGATTGATAACTATCCTCTAAATTAAGAGGTATAGCTCCATCATTTATATATTTGCAATGAATTTAATGATAGGATATACCTTTAATCCAAAGGTACTAAGGTTTTCTAACATTTATCCATAGACATAGGATGAATATGATTGCTAGATTTATAAACTGAATAGGAAGAGAAAGCCAAATAAGTAGCCATAGGACTATCTAACTAATGTTTTGTATTATAGGAGAGAGAGAGAGAGAGAGAGAGAGAGAGAGAGAGAGAGAGAGAGAGAGAGAGAGAGAGAGAGAGAGAGAGAGAGAGAGAGAGAGAGAGAGAGAGAGAGAGAGAGAGAGAGAGAGAGAGAGCTAAAATTGTTATGTTCTGAAGGCAATTTTTGTATAGTTACTTTTATTTATTTATTTTATGTATGATATCATTTTGGGACTTATACATTTTTTCCCAAATGTTTCCATCGATGCTAAAGGAGGAGATTATTGGAATATGGTCAGCTATATGTCTTGATGGTTTTCATTTATGGAAACATACATTCAACATTTCATTTATGCATTTAAAGATAGAAATTATTTAAGTATTAAATAGTTTGTAGCAATTTAGAGAATAGATCTTAAGAGTATGGATGATGTGTTGAGAGTTATCTTATGTGTAGTTGAGGAAAGCTTCATGAAACTATCATGATGATGTATTCCATTGCATAGATGTGTATGAACAGTACGACACAAGTTATAGTAAGATTAAAAGTGTGGGTATTTAATAGTGCAAAACATAGCATAACAGTAAACAAAGTTGTATGACTTAAGGAATTATTTTGGTTACAAAATAATTACTAAGTTATGTTGAGCTGGCTATGTGGATATTATTCCATAAGTTATTTTATATTACGTCAAGCATGTGAAGACATGAAGGTTGCCAGTGCAAAGTTTTGTTAATGTGAAAGGTATAAGTAAAGATCTTATCTTGCGCAGAGGAGGAACTTGTGTGATTAGATGTGACATGCAAACTATTATGAGAAATATCTGCAAGTTTTATGTGATGTGAAATCTGATGTAAGATCAAAGCAATTTTGAGTTATAGAAGCCAAGAAAGTATTGTATGTATACCTATTTTGTGAAAGAATTGAATTGTATAATTGCATGTTAGGGTAGTGAGATATTCTTGCGTGTAATAGTTATACCAACTCCTAACAAGGTTGTAGCAACTCCTAATAGGGTTGAGGCTTCTAACAAGGCCTAGTCCTCTATCAAGGACTTGAAATAATCTATGTACTTCATAGACTCCTAATAGGGTCAATACCCTTAATAGGATCCTATTGTTTAGTGAATCATCTAGTGGGTACCATCCCCACCAGGGTTTTCCCTTGGCCAAGGTTTCCCTAGTTAACAAATAATGGTGTTATGAGCTCTCTATGTGCATGTTTATATTTACTATTCAACAATTATGGTTTACTTCCATATGCAAGTTAGAAAGTAATTAACAATATCCCATTGTGCGCAAAAGTTTGTAGAATATTGATTCACCACCCCCCCTCTCAGTATTATCTATTTCTAGCATAATAAAGATCTTTCCAAAAACAAAAATAAGAATACATACTTTGAATATATATGCATATATTCCATTTTCATTAATATATAGAATATATTAAACACAAGATATATATGTTAATATATATACTCCCACACACGACAGTAGCAAAAATTTAAATAGAAATAAGGAATGGTAATGATCATTAGCAATAAATTATGCATTTATACCTACCTACCTTTAATGTGTCTAACTTATTTCCTTCTCATGTATGGCCACACCACCTGGTTAAACACCTAGTGTACTTTTCTACTAACATATATACACTTAGGTCACTTTTAGAATGGTCTACCTTTTTTTAATTTATATGTCTGAATGCTTATATTCTAGGTGATAAGGACCAGTCAAACATGCAAACTTGAATGATGTACATGATGTGAATATGACACCAAACCCTTAAATGGGTCCAACCCAAGTGCCTTAATGTGCCTTGATTTTCACCATCAATATCAATTATTATAGTTAGAAGGCCTCCCCTTGTCTTTACTAAAAATATTAATGATGACACGTCACTTATTTTATAACTAGCTAGAGAGTAAAGTGATCCATCCTTATGTGTCTGTCATAATATAGAAGGAACTAATACATCATCTAAATGAGTGATAGGAGTGCATGAAATAAATATTTTCTGCATCGTATTCAATCAGAGAGCATGATAATCTTTATGTAGAGGCATCATCTTGGTTTATATAGAGTAGAGAGAAAATTTGTAGAGTTTTAAAAGTGATTCTTATTGCTTTCCACTCTACATATTGTTAATCTACATCTACTACCAGTGTGTGTGATTAGCAGAGAACCATTATATATATATATCCCTTATTCATTTCACACCCCATCATGATCATTAGGTGAGAGTCTTTCACTGCAATTCATTTGGTGTCAATCTACCACTGGGATTCATTTGGTATGAGTATTCATTTGTTTCTAACCCACATTATGATGCATAATGTCAAGTTGCAACACACCAAAACTGCCACAATACTCTTTGTAAATGTTGGAGATAGAATTTTGTGGACCTCAATTGTAGAGATCCAATATCATTCATTAAAAAATATATTAAAGGAACCCTCTTCTTATAGGAACAAGAAAGTGGTTCATTGTCCATCCATTTACTAGAGCTCTGTATTGGAAAAAATGGGTTTGTTCTTCATATAGAATATCGCACTGAACATCCTTTAAGGTAGTTTGTAGTGAAGCACTCCTAAGAATCCTTGAGTTCACACACTTGTGAGTTGGATGGGAAGTCTAGAAAGGATGCTTAGAATCAAGGTATTCTTTTATTTTCTTGCATTTATAGTTAGGCTTTGATACCATGTTGAGTAACATGGATAATTTTCTATAAATGTAATAACATTGCGAATGTTATTAATGATTTCAAAATGCAGATTTGGATCTCATATAAATATGAGAGGAGGAGACATGTCTCTATAGTTAATCATCATTATATTAATAATATAAATAACTATATGTATAACTCATCTTTAAGCATATATGTAATATGTTATTATATTATTATATAATAATATATAATGTATATTATATAAAAAATATATTACATTACATATAAAATATATAGGATATTTATCTTAAAGATGTTTTACCATCAAATCAATCTGACAAAAGCTACAACTTTAACAAAATGAATCATCACCTCATCACCAACTTCAAAAACATGATGTCTCTTAGACTTATCAACATTCACTGTATGCTTTTGATCAATTTTTTCCAAGTTCAACTTCACTTCTTCATGAAAAGACTTCATAAAATCAGAAAATTCTTCCCCTTTTCTCTTCTATTCACTAGCAACATCCCTCAAATCTGATATACCTCTAGGTTACATTCTAATAACAATCTCAAAACATGTTTTTTATGTACTCCTATTCACAAAATTATTATATGCAAACTCATCTTGTGCCAATACAATATCCCAATCGCTTGGCTTATCTCCAAATAAACATCTCAAAAAATTGTCCAAGCTTCTATTTACAACCTTTGTCTTTCCATCTATCTGTAGATGGAATGTAGAACTAAATCTCAACTCAATACCCATCTTCTTCCACAAAGTCCTCCAAAAGTAACCAACAAACTTATAGTCTCTGTTAGAAATAACACTTTTTTGGAATCTATGCAATCTAACAATATCTTTGAAGAAAATCTTAGCGATATGCACAACATCTCATTTCTCCTTACATGGTATGAAATTTTCCATCTTAGAAAATCTATCCAAAACAACAAATATGGAATCATACCCTCTTGCTATCTTAGGTAATATAAGAACAAAATTCATAGTAATGTCACTCCAAGCTTTCTCAAGAAGAAAAATAGGTATATAAAAACTAGTATTCTAACTTACTCCTTTTGCAATTTGACAAATTCCACAAATCCTTACAAAATTCTAAACATCATTGTACACATTTTGTTGATATAACTTATCCTTAAGAAAAAGAAAACTCACTATCTTATCAATTCCAAAATGTCCATCCAAACCACCACAATGTTTTTTGTTAATCAAATTAACTCTCATAGGACTTCTTGGTATAAACAACTAATTATCTTTGAACAATAAACTTTCTTGAATGAAATACTCATCATACTTACTTATTTAATTTGATAGATTTGGTGCTCCGCACTCTCTCCACACCTTAGAAAAATAGGGGTAGTATCAAAAAATTCCTTCATTTCATCAAAACCAATAACTTCAACCTACATCTTGATCATCAAAGAACATCTTATGCTCAATGCATTAGCAACTCTATTAGTAACTCCACTCCTATGCTTAATCACAAATGTAAAAATCTACAAGTATTCAACCCACTTCAGATGTCTTTGATTCAACTTATATTGACTTCCCAAATACTATAAAGCTTTATGATCAATATACCGCATAAACTCCTTAGGAATCAAATAATGTCTCCACTTCTTCAAGGCTTTAACAATAGCGTACAACTCTTGATCATACACATAATACTTCCTTTTAGCACACAGATATAGTGTAAATACCTTGTTGTATTATCCTTTTCATATGACTAATACAATAACCAATAGAAAACCAATTGAATGCCCAGAATAGATTGCCATTTCTATCATTTCAATTTGCTTATCAAAAAGTACAATGGAAGAAAACTCAAAACCCCTGCATACTATTGGACCGACTGTATATGTACTCTTCTTGAAAGAAAACAAAAAATTACACAAGTCTCGGACCATCACAATGCCTTGAAAACTCATTTATATAGATATGAGTTGCAACAAGCAAAGGGAAAATGTGATTGAGAGGTGTCCAAGGAAAAAAACATTACATAAAGGACAAAAAGGTCACAATAGAATGCCAGGTGTATCAAATATTCTTTTAGGTAGGCCCCTTCCTGTTACTGCTGTACTTATCAACTTCTGATTTGTCTCTCATTATTCTAGATCCTCAAAATATGTGGCTGCCAGGCTAGCCAATGAGGGGTGATCTTGTGATGCCTTCAGATCAGTTTGTTCCTGTGGGTTTTCACTGCTTTCACCCTTAGCAGGCACTATTTCCTTTTCACTTTCTTCTTCCTTCAATTCTGGTGCTGATGTGTCAATGACCTACACCTCATCTTCCTATTTCCCATCATTATCTAAACTACCTTCCTCCAACTGCTGGTCTGAAGGAATATCTGCCATCCATGTGTTAAACTGTATGTCATCCGGCCAGTTGAACCGTAGGATATCATCTTGTTTCTTTAATATATAATCAGCCTCCTTTTCAAAACCAACAAATTCTTGCCTTAAAGAATAAAAAAAAGCTAGACTTTAATTGATTCCTCTGTTGTGGTGGCCCACTAGGCATGCCCCTTTTCATTAACAACTTTATTTATCCTTATGCAGAAAAGGTCATCCAGTTCTTTACTCCATTCATCCTTATTTTTCAATTGGTTCTTTCTATCCAAAGCACAAGGAAATAGATCAAATTTTTTATTCTTGTATTTATTCAAATAAGAAACAATTTTCAGTTGCAAAGCAACTCTCCTGTTATCAAAATCTATCAAATCATTAGCAATATCATATAATTTTTCAATATGGTCATTTGAAGATCTTATAACTAAATAACATAAAAGGGTGATTTCTTTTTCCCTTTTTCCCCACTTGTTAACAATGGGCTTGAGGATTTCATAATGGGTTTTTAGTTGCTCCCATATACTTATTACTCTTGCCAATTGATCAAAAAACAAGGGCCATTCAATCTTATCTACCAAATACTTTAGGGCCTTTCTAAGCTTATCCTCATATTGCATATTTAACTCTACATCTAAAGCCCATAGCTCATTTTTTTCTTCTTCAAAATCCTCAGATGTATAATATTCTAGCCTTTGAGGTGTGTCTGGTAGTTCTACAAGGGGGGTGGATTTAAAAGGTTCCACTGGAGGACGGGGGTATGTTATTCTTGGCCTCGTGGACTTTCCCATTACCTTGTTTTCAAGTTCAATTCTCATTTTTACCTCCCTATTATAGGCCTCAAGAAGTGTTTCATATTTACTCGATAATTTAGACATGGCTTGTTCCTCCTCCTTTGTAGTATCCAAAAGAAACTTGGAAGATTCCACATTCCAAGATGTTGCCTGCACATGTGAGGTATCAGCAACTCTTCTCACAATTAAGCTTCCCATCAAGCCAGAGTCATCTGATTGTGATGATGTGGCTCTGGATCCTCTTCTCAGTGACCAACTGACCAATGTAGCTTGATCTTCAATGAATGCAGTGCCTTGAAAGTTCTCTTTATTCTGGTCTTGCAAAGTCAATTTATTTGAAACAGAACTAAAAAATAAAGCATCAACAATATCCCAATTTGGCAACAACAAAATGTTAGATGCCTTGACCATTTTCCTCCCTTCCTCAGGGCTTATATTTTGCAATTCTTTTATCATTTCTTCTTTAGTTTGGTTCTGAATGGAAGTTTCTTCCATTTTTGGATGCTTTGTTTTCATCTTTTTACATTTCTCCTCAAAAATGTTCATGTTTTGCCTCCATGCAAACTTCTGAAAAGCCCTAGATTTAACAAAACTGTCATTAGTCAAAAATTTATGACTTGCCTGCTCTAACATAGGGTCCAATTCCCTAACACTATAATCTGCTACAGTTAGATCCAAACTTGGGAGGGAAGGTTCCAGAGGGTTACCCTCATCTAATTCTGCTTGAGTAATAAAAATGCCTCCCTGGGATCCCATCTATTCAATATGTTCACCAGTGAGATGTTCTTCTCCAATCCTTAGAGGGGACTGAGTGGGCGAATATTCCTCAACTTGAGTCCTTTCTTCTATTATTACCTTCTGCCTCTTAGGACTAGGCTCGTTAGGTCTCTCCTCTTGGGCTATACTAGTGGATCCTTTTATTTGTTTGCCCTTATCTATAGGAACCCTTTTATTCTAAATTATAGTATACCCAAGCCTCTTTTGTACAATTATTTTACCAGCTCCCACATTTGGGGTGAAAGCCAATCTCCTTATGACCTCTCTAGCCTTATCAGGATAGGAATCAATAAAAATTTATTTCTTTTCATTTATGACTTCAATTATTTCAGGGAAGGTATTCATGAGTTTACTTATTTTGTTAGCCTCTGTAACAACATTATCTAAAGGATCATATATATTAGCAAAACAATGAATGAATTCTAAGACTTGGGAATAAACTCTCCACTTTTCATTTTTAGTTTCCTACTCCTACAATGAGAATTCATTCCTTATAATGTCCTATGGATAATAAGATTCATGCTTGACCAGTCCCAACTCGATTCTATGCCTCAACATCTAATTGAAAAATCCCTCAGAATCACAAAAACAGGGATGAGAGACAACCATCATATACTGCTCCAAAATTTTATGCGAAAAGAGTCATCCCCCTTTTGTAATCACAAACTAATGGGCCACTATGCAGGTAGGGAAAATTGACCCTAATTGCCTTTTCAATAAAAACATTTCTTCAACTCCCCCTAACTACCACAAAACTTCAGCCACTCCTACCTTCAAAGGTACTTGGTAAGGCAAAACATGAGGACTCCCTTTAAAACCATATATTTTGAAAATAGTAGAAACAGAGTAAGGGATGATATCTCCCCAATTATGTGAAACTTTCAAGTCATGGGGGTTATCCACAGGCCTAATGAGACTCATTAGTGCTTTAGGGATTCTGGGATTGTCACTCAATATAAGGCACCTCAGCTTAGAAGCAAAATATCTATCAAATCTGACAAAACTAGCATTACTTGCATCACAGGTCATATCTGCACTCCACAACTGGACTGGCAGTATGTCCCCATTCTCCTCTCTGTTTAGTTCCATCTTATTACCAAAATATGTCACTCCTTTGAACAAAAACATATGCATTAATAGAGAGTAGTGACCAAAAGTTTTTTCCACCTTTCCCTTCGCAATCCCAACTAAACCAATGTGAATTTCTTCAGCCAAAAAGGAAGCAAAATAAAAAATAACATCTACACTGAAGGAAGAAATTTGAACCATCATGTACATGAAACCAATGGGCATAAGTTCTTGCTCATCTTCACCAAAAACTCAGCATAATGTCCTGTATATCTCTATAGCCCGGGAAGTAAAAAGACTCTTCTTAAAAGGCTCTCTAGAGGCTGCAGTAATTACTGGAAAAGTTCCTATTGTACCAATATGTGCCCTCAGTGCACCTCCCCTGATTACAACCTTCTTTTCTTTATGTTCATTCTCTAATTCTAGCAGATTTATTTGCACGTGGTAATCTGATAATAGTTCTAGGTGAAAAACCTCTCTAATTTCTTCAGGAGTAATCGAGACCAGAGGCACACCATCCTTTCTTCTTACAACCCTAACAGCTTGGTCATAATTCTTAGAAATGGCTTCAAGCAAATCATAATCCATGAAAACACTTGGGACTACTAACTTTCCCAAATCAAAATTCCAGACATTAGCATGTGGGGCAAACAACTTCCTTTCACAAGATAAGACCAGTTTGAGTAGTTGTTGCATCCCTTACCCAATTCCCCTTATCATACAGGCCATCCACAATTTTAAGCCTAGGGTTTAAGGAAATCAAATTTTTAACTTGTGCAAGCTCTATAGTAGACTCTGGGAGTAATTCTAATAAATCATCATGGACATTCCTATCCATATAGTTAATTTGCCCAGAAAATGGCTTCTTAGGAGGCATTTTGATAGTATTGAGAGAACTGGAATGCCACAAAGGTTATAGTATGAGTACTTACTTGACTTGCTAAACTTGTTCTTCTCTGAACCTCTATAATTGATCTCGAACAACTGAAGAATAGTTTTCATGTTCTTACCAAGCTTAACACGATGAAATCAATAGGTTCTTGTGCTCAAAAAATCTACAATCTTTGTTAGCGTGGGACTGGAATTAATGAAAATCTCCTGTATTATACTCTATTTTTTCCACACGCAAAGCTTTAATTTATCATAAATGCGCAGGACAAAAAAATAGAGTGGCATTGCATTTCCTTTTTTAAACTTGTGTCGTTGATCCATGAAAAATCCTACAACCTGGGAATGACAACTAGGCTGACTCAGCTTTCTTCTTAACACATTGGTAGTCAAACCAATGAAATACCTCCATCTATACCTTTCCTTCAAGGTTGGCGCTTCAAACTGGGCCCACGGATGACCACGAACACATGTCATCAACTCGCTAACTCGTTATACAGAACTCTCGAGGACCTTTCCATAGCGAGCTAGTGATAACCACTGATCTTACTTTAATCATGTGGCAGATAATTGAAACAACTTTTAAGAACACAATGGTGGGTCCCTTGCTTGTTAACTTGCTATACTTATTTATTGCACATCTCCTCATAGCAAGTTAATGAGTGTCATCAATCTAGATTTGATCTTGCGGTCAGCAATTTACTACAACAGTGGTGGGCCACCACTCGCCAACTTGCTATATATAACCTCCAAGCACTTCTTCATAGTGACCTAACGATGGCCTTTGATCCTAGCTCAATCTCATGATCAAAAATCTTTGTACTTTATACATGGGAAGTGGGTCCATGATGCCGCTGTCGCTGAGATGGCTCAACACACTGGCACATATATATTTTTAAATCTCTTGATGACATCACATGACTTGGGCCTCGCCATGTTTATGACTTTTAGGTGGGTTGCTATGTCACTACCGGCAAAAAAAACAACAATTCGACTAGCGACATAGTGAGCTCCGATGAATCAAATTTTTTTGGCTCAAAGATATTTCAACAGGACGCCACCATGTAATTTGATCTGCACAGCTTAGCCTTATCACGTCACTCATTCGGGGCTCACCTTTGAGGATTTTTCAGTTACATTACCATTTTTTGAGCAATCACTACATCGCTACTGACATAAAAACCATAAATCCGGCTAGCGATATGGAGAGTTTCGGTAAGTACTTTAAAAACAAAGCCCAAAAAAATAAACTACAAAAGACAATAACCTGCAGAGGGACAAAAGTGAAATGTGCAACATATCTTCCTCGAGATCCTCAAAATTACTTCTGATCTTAGAAAGACACCATCTTTGGAAAATTTGAGCATTCGCTATATCACCACCGACAAGTCACAAGTGTTTTCAGTTAGCGACTTGGAAAATTGCCAGATAAAATTAAACTCTGGTGACACCACTTGCAAATATTTCCACGTGCCTTTCTTCTTGAAACTGACTGGTCTGGGTCATAGTACATGGTTAATAGATCTTCTCGCCAACACATTTCGTGGCACCAGACTCCACTTTTTAGTATCACACATAATTCTCCAATGGTCGCTACCTCGCTATGTGTAACATATGAGCATCTTGCCATAGCAAACATGCGACAACCGTAGATTCAAATCAGATCAGACATCAAGATTAAAACCCCTTTTTCAAAAGACTTAACAACGACAATCAAGCAGGTGGGAGAATAATATTCGCTCCTTGTTGTTTTTTTTTTCTTTTTTTAAAAAAAAATTCGTGCTAGGAAAAACTTAAAAGGACAAACCTAAGGCTTTTCACAAATTTTTCAAACATATCGAAATATACTATGCCAAAACCTAAAGCCCTATGACTTATCAAAAACTTCTCATTTGATTTTTTTTATGATCCTAAGAAAATTTGATTTGCAAAAAATTAGACCAACATATTTGATGTACTCATTAAAAGATACTTTGTCCTCAATAAGGGATCATTTTTGTACAATTTAATGTGAATAGCACACAAATTGTATTGCACACTTATCTGCTAGATGTTGGGTACGTTGATTTGACATAGTAAATTTTTTAGAGGATATAGAAACTTACTGACTGTAAACAACATGTATGTTCTTAGAAAAAAAACCTATACTCATTGTAAACAATAGGTATGGACTTAATGCATATTTCATGAGTTGTGGTTCATAAAAACCCATACTCATCAGCTTGAATTGTTTTTTTAATACCCAATGCATTGAGGTGACACTTACAATTTAAATTCATAACAACTATTTCTCATCAACTTAAATTGTTTCTTTAGTACCCATTGCATTGACACGACACTTACAAGGTTGAAGTATTGCAACTTCCTAGAAGGTCTACCTACTCAATTCCATGATGATCCAACTTTCCTTGATCCTTGGGAGAATGATGCAGGAGCATCAAGGTCAAGGTTGAAGGCATGAGAAGACATTAAGGTCTCAAGATAACCAACATGACCATGTTAGAACAGTTGATGTAATAAGACCCTGTTAAAGTCCTTTTTGATATGTTTGTAATCATTTTAGTTACATTTGAAAACAATAATTAACAAAAACCATATGTGCAGATATAAACATTAATCACAACATGTCCAATTTATTTGTAGGTATATTTTCCTATGAAGAAAGACCATGCCTGACAATATGAACCCAGAACAAAATAATGAGACAATGGCTGCATTATGGGCTCAATTCTGAAGAAAACCTATAAATGTTATTGTCCTTGCAAAAAGTGTAAGTGCTTAAAGAATCAAAGAATTCTAATCACAACAGCCCAGAGTCATTGTAGGGAATATGGTCATGTTGAAGGGGGCCATGATTTTTGTCCATTGCTGAATGTGGATTTCCTACTGGAGGAACATGTAGGTGTGAATATCCAAGCTGAGGATAACACTCCCATGGAAGAAGAGGATAATGTGCCAGAGGACATGATTGAAGAAGATGGTATTGAGGCAAGTGATGAGGAGGCTCACAATGATGGTACTAGTGAATCTAATAATAATGATGAAGATGGTCTTGATATACCTTTACTTGAGAAGGCACACGAGCCCTTATACGAAGGCTCCCAAACAACTCTACTATCGGCTATAGTGTTGTTGGTAAACTTAAAGGTTATGAATAGTATATCCAATGTAGCAATGTCACATATGCCAAGGTATGTCATTTTTGTCATTTTCAATGTTAGCATACAATTACTATTCATTATACTAACAATGCATATTTGTTGTTGTAAGTTGATTAGTGAGTTTTTGTTACCACCATCAAACATTTTGCCTCGTTTGTACCGAGAATTATCTAACATTATGGATCAGATTGGAATGAAGTATCAAACAATACATGCATGTCCCAATGATCACATTCTATATAATAAACAACATGAATTTGCAACAGAATGCCCTCATTGTCATGTTAGTAGATATTGGTTAGATCAAATAACAAAAAAAGTGCCTCACAAGGTTCTTCGGTACATTCTCATTATTCCACATCTTGAATGGTTATTTAGGTGCACTAGCTTGGCACAATTTATGGATTGCCATGTACACAATAGAAGTCAGGATGACATTATGCGAATGTCTGCCAATGGTTTTGCATTTAAAGAGATAGAAGAAATATGGTCACACTTTAAAGAAGAACCTTGTAATCTGAAACTTTCATTGGCGGTGGACGGTGTCAATCCATATGGAGATATGAGATCTATTTACTCAGTATGGCCTATTTTTGTTATTAACAATAACATTACTCCTTGGATGTCCATAAAGAGGGAGCACATAATGTTGTCAATGATTGTGCCAAGTATTTTTCTATTTTATAGTTATCTAAATTAATTTATAAATAGTGCATGAAAATGGTTATAATAATTACATAATGTTTATGTTCATTCAATTGCTAGGTAAATACCAAGTTAAAGATATGAACATGTATATTGAGCCCCTAATTGATGAGTTGTTGAAGTTATGGAATGACATCACTATGTATAACATCTCTAGACCAATAGGACATTGACAATTTCAATTCCATGCAATGTTTGTATGGACAATACATGATGCCCCTGGGCTAACTCATTTTTCCGGTATGTTATATTGTTAAGATTACATAATTTTGGTATGTTATAGTGGTTACACATTAATATCGAATGCTTTAGTTGCGCGTGATCATTATACATGATCCAATTATACATGATCTTTTAGGTCTTTAGACAAAAAGAAAATTTGCATGTCTAATTCGTGGTCTGAAGATGAAATGTTGTCATTCGAGAAGTTTAGGAAAGCAGGTGTTTGATGAGTTTAGACACTTTCTCCACCATAATCATAAGTATCAAATTGCCAAAAAATATTTTTTAATGGAAAAGAAGAGACATCATCAAGGCCACGAAGAATGAAACCTCATTTATGGAAGTTGGAATACGATCAACTAAATCGTCAAGCTAATGTCCAATTGGTCGTCCGAAGTTTACAATTTGTATTTCGATATTGTCTTATATTTACTAATGTTGTAAATGATGCTCATGAAGGTCATCAAGGCATCAATGACCAACTTCCTAGAGGAATGAAAAGTTATCCTACTCAATTTAGTAGGTTACCATACTACAAGGATCTCCCAATCACACATTTGTTTGATGCTATGCATATTGGAAAGAATGTAACAGAGACACTATGGAAAATGTTGGATGGAAGGCGTGATAGAGAACAAATTACTAAAATTTGTACTGACATTCATGAATCTAATCATGCACTAAAATTTTTCATTGAATCAAATAGGAATGGAGACTGCATAAATACAAGTGCCCTTCCTTGGTTATTAACAGAGCAACAAAGTGATGCATTAAAAGAAGTCATAAAAAAAAAACAAAATTTCCAACAGGATTTGCTGCAAATATAAGCACTCTTCTATCAAAGAAAGGTGATTTTGGACCAGGTTTGAAGACACATGATTGGCATACCTTCCTCAAAGTAAGTCATGTTTTCTATTTACAGTATATTTGTAAGATTGAATGTAGTACCAGTTGCATTATTTAATAATATATTGAAATGATCATTTTTTAATGATTGTAGTTCATCCTACCTCTATCCCTTCCACAACAGTTTGACAACAATATTAAACAAGTTATATATGATCTTGGAAAATACACGAGGTTAGAAGAGTGTTTTTTATTAAATTTGTAGCTTTTTATTTGAAATCTATTGTATAATTTGATTTGAAATCTCCTCTATGTGTTTTTGCATGTTGAATCTCTTTTAGGTGGTTATCATCTAAAGAAATTGATAAAAAAAATATAAAATATTGGAAGAGAAAAATTCCATAGCTTATGTGTGAAATGCAAAAGTGTTTACCTCCAACGCTTTTCAATGCTCAAGAACACTACCTTATACATCAAGTTGAGGAGATTGAATTGTGTGAACCTGTACAAGCTAGATCAATGTGGATGGTTGAGAGGCACTTAAAATTTATGAAGGGCTTGGTTCAACAAAGAGCACGTCTTGAGGGTTCTATGATAGAGGGATATATGATATACCAGACCATGGTGTATATTAGTGAATATCTTCCAAAGTTTGCAGCAGGTATCCATGTAGATAGCATTTGGGATCCCAATTGTAATGACAAATTCAAAGGGGAGTACCTGACGGGGAAAGGTAGATTGAGGAGGGTGACAGGTAATTATAAGTTTTTTTTTTGTAATTTAACAATTCTTATCCATCATCAATATATATAAGTTGTTTCTAACTGGTGTAATTGTCTTGTTTATAGTTGGTCATGAGTGGGATGCACTACACTTGTACATTGCAAACAATCTTGATTGGATGACAGTGTGGATTGAATAGTCTCAAGAAAATGGTCACTCATTAAGATGGGATGGTGTTGCATCATTGGTTAAAGAAGTTCATCGTAATAGAGATCCCAATGTTACGCCAATGGTACTTGATCTAATATATGGCTTAAGAGATACAAAGGTATGCATAAGATTACTAATAATGAGACATAAGTTTAATATCAACTCATAGATCAATGAGAAGATTCTTGACATGTTTGAATAATTTTAGGTCAAACACCACAAAGCTATGTACTACCATGACTATAAATTCCACACAAAAAAAGTTAGATGAAACGAAGAAAACGTGTGATTTTGGGATAAGTGTTGTCTTCACAGTCACCAATATTTCATCTAGAAATTACATACATCCTCAACAATCTAAAAATTGATACTATAGCATTTTGGATGATATACTTGAGTGCGAATTTGATTCATTCAAAATAGTTCTATTTTTTCTCAAATGGTTTAGGTTACGAATGAATCAAAATGATCTCGATAGGACTGTTATTGAACACAACAGTGGATTTACTATGATTAATACAAGGTCATTTGAGCCAGTCGGAGATGAGCCCTATGTTCTTCTAGGTCAATGCGAGCAAGTGTTTTACTTTGGTGTTCCAGATGAACCAGGTTGGTCATTTGTTGTTAGACATGACCCAAGAGGAAGGCCAGTAAAGTATAATGTGATTGAAGAAGAAGATATTGAAGCACAAGAGGAAGTAAATGATTATTAGGAATGATAGTTACCCAGTGATGAAGAAGAAGAAGATGGTGATAATTTTGGTCATGCTAATGATAATGACGATAATGATGATGATGATGTTGATGACGATCATGATCATGGTGATGAAGATGGTGATGATCATGGCGATGATGGTCATGATGATGATAGTGATCAAGAGGATGATGATGGTGATGAAGATGGTGGTGGTGACGATGATGATCAAAGTGACAAGTTCAATGATGATGATGATGATGACATGGATGAAGATCATGATGATCAATGAAATATTTAGATACGATCAATGTCAACTATGATAGGGTCTTGTATGACCAAATATTTCTTTCCAAACCATATGTGCACATATAAACATTAAGTAGAACATGTCAAATATTTTTTTAGATATAAACATTAGTTTCGCTAAATTTTTAACTTAAGACAAATGATTTACATATACAATCTACTTTATTATTAATATTTTTTTTGTTAAGTCTATTACTTTAATTTCGCTACTGATTTCTAAGACTTACTTATTTTTTTCATAGGGCGATATGGATGCACCATCTCAGACACCTTCAATAGAGGTAAACATTAATTATTGTAAATTTTAATGTTAATATAGAAAAAAATGTCCTATTATTATGTTCTTTTGTTTATGGTTTTCGAGTTATTTTAATGAAAGTATACGAATATTTGATGTCACAAATTATAGGAAAAAGCTACAATGATCACTAATCAAATGCAATCTAAAATATAGGCATCATATCTACATGACATTGGCCTTAGTACTGACCCTGTATTCATCACCCAAAAAATTACGCAAAGATACACTAATGAGCTTGTTAGAATTATCATCAATGGTGACAGAAGTGAGGAGAAAGAGGCACTAAGAATAGAATTGGACCGCAGAATCCAATCTTTGAAAGTAAGCGGTAATAGAAGTTCAATAGATATTAATCTTTTATAGTATCTTATGGATCATGATCTCTAATTTTATGTGTTCTTGTATAGAAATATGTGCCAGTTGCGAAGTCACATGGTGAACATGGTCAGGATTGTTGCACAGTACCTTCGTATAAGTAACACTTTTTTTGTTTTGATCAACATTATAACACTTACCTTTTTTTTTGTGGATGTTTCTCGCTAGTATCCCATTTGATATTTATCCATTGCAAATGTCTCTACTAATAATATTCTATTCGTTAGCTCATGATGAAGTGCAAACTCCTCCTTCAGTTGGCAGTCCACTATTGTCTGCTACATTGTTGGCAACAAGGACCATGCAAACATCATCATCTATGCCTAGTAGAACTGGTAAAACCTTGTTTTGCTATATTTTGTAATGTCTTTCCACAAGTTGATGAACAATGAAGTAGCATATTAGTGCTTAAATGATGTCTACAGAAGCTTGCATACACACAAACATATGCATACACACACCACGCATACATACATACATACATACATACATACATACATATATATATAGCCACACATAGAGAGACATGTACATAGGTAAGGAGGTAGACCAACATAGAGTAGTACTAAAATTGTCATTTAATTGTATGATAATTCAATTGATAGAGCAACAGAGAGCAGTACTACTGAAGCTGATCCATTTCCTAGAGTAGTTCGTGTTATTAGTACTGGTTCGTATGGAGGCACATTGTTTCTAAATAAGAAAACTATGTATCCATTAAGAGAACGAAAGCTTCCAGGAGCTTTAAAATTGATATTATTTAAAGTGTAAATTTAGTTTACTTTTACATTACTCATTTTGGACTGATAAATCCTTTATGTTTTTGTAGGTAATAATGCTTTCTTTGAACATCTTTTTCATATGACATTGAGACTATTTGGACCCACCATACGTAAAAGGTACGTAGTTTCATATCATTGCTACATAATTTTTGTTTTCTTCTATTTATTGCAATATATTAAAGTTATTAATCCAATAATCTATTTGTTTTTAAAAAGGTGGAATTTACAAGCTGTGGAATTAAAAAATTAGCTGATTTCATCCATTGAGGAGAAATTTGGGAAAAACATTTTTGACATTGGCCTACTTCTCAAAAGAGCAACAAAGCATATAAAGATTGTGAGGGATCAATATAGAAGGGCTCTTAAGGATAACCCAAAGTACGACCATCCTCCTATGATTCCACCGATGGAGTGGAATGAAATAATAGAAGATGCAAAGGAGAAAAGGCTATGTGAAGATAGAGATAATGAAGTAGCACAGGGCAAAAAGAGGTATGTCATTATAGTATTAAGTACATTGTAATCATGCACTAATTATTGATATTTGTAAATATATAATCTAAGATGTTTGAAATTGTTCATAGATTGCAAGACACATCTATGGCTACAAAAGCGAGAATAGAAAAGGTTGGCCAACGCAAACTTGGCTCTGGTGGCTATATGAATCTGCAGTCTCGAGTTGTAAGTAGAGCAATGAATTTTGTATATATTTTTTAATATAATGTTGCAAATAGTTTTGTTTAGTGAAACCATACATGGAAAATTGACATTATCAAGCAAAAAACATAGGGCACAGATTTCAATGTGGAGGTCATAGATGAAGATAGAAAAATTGCTTTGAAGGAAGGCTATAAAGTTGTGGTTGCACGCCTACGTGAAGAATCTGTAAGCCTTGCCCAACAATCTAGTGCACCAAATGATATCTCATAGGTAAATTGGTTAGATGAAAAGTAAATGAAATTAAATAGTTGAGAAGATCATTTTTTGGTATTAGTTTTAAACGTAAATTGACTACATAACAATGTGCATAACATTTTACTGTAGCCTTCATATCCTACCATAGAACCTGCTCCTGACAAAGGCCATGATGTGCATTATAGTGGTGGAGGTATTAATTTTCTATTGGAAATTAATTATGTAATTATGAATACAAGTTAACATCTTCAATTGGAATTCGACGTGTATCCTTTTTTTGAATATTTCAGAGCATGTTGAACATCATGTTGAAGTAGTGGACCATGTTCCAAGTGTTCAACATGTTAATGCGGTGGTAGATCAAAATGTTAATGTAGATGATGTGGCATTGTCAGGTAAGAAAAATGCATTTTATGTTGTACTCATACTTAATTACAAACTTGTAACAGTTAGAAAAAGAAAAAGAGTATGCCAATTTATCACATTCACTTGTTCTTGCAATAGAGCCCCCTTTAGTGCAACAACCTCCTACTCCTCCAAAAAGAAGGAGCCATTGTAATTTGACATTACATGTGCCAGAAGAGGAGGAGAATGAAGCAGATATCGATGCTCCTATGAGTGCTTTTCTTAAGAGAGCTCAGAAAAACAAAAAAAAGAAATGATGTTTTAAAAATCTTCTTTGATAAACCTTGTTGGATAATGAAAGAACTTTGTTTTAAGTAATTTTGTATGAATGATGCATATTAATAGAAATTTTTAGTTTATGTTAATGAATATTGTTATGTGTTAATGAAGTTTTGATTAGTATTGTGTATTAATGAATTTAATATCATATTAATGAATGCTATGTGATTGTATTGATTGAATGTTATAGTTCATAAATGGATGAATGAATGAATGAAGTATGTAATTAAATGATGATGGGTAATTTAGATTGGTGTTAGGGGGAGCGGGGTAAGGCCAGATGAGCTTCCACCTTCACATGGTTGGCCTTGTTAAGTAGAGAATATTATAGTATTCTTGAAACCAAGTGAAGCTCAAATTTTTTAAGTTTTCAAACACACATCCCAATTCTCTTTAACAAGACTAAAGTTTTTTTGCTTGTAATAGTCTCATTGTAGTCATCTTTTGGTTCCTTGAACATATAGTTCTTGCTTAGTTTAAAACCCAATTATTAGATATTTGTCCACATTGGAGTTAGTTTGGCATAGAAACCTGCATATTTTATTATATATATTTAGTCAACTAAAAGCAATGTAGAAAGCATTCACATAGTTGATGTCAAATAAAAGAAGGCAAGATGCACATACTATTTAGCATGGAAATCCTTGTAGGTGAATTGTGTGTGTATGTACACACACACACACACATATGTATGTATGTATATAACTTCAAACAAATGTGTAGACTCAATTACCAAGAGACACCAACCTCAAATCCTACAATGCAGAAGGAACTAACCTTTGAAATGCAAAGTGTTTATAATGTAGGTAGATTTTCCTTAGATCTCCTGTAAGGTCTTCAACAAATCTGCCTTGTACTTATGAATAATCCACTAAGATTTGAAATAGTGTTTTTCAATAAATGCTTTAAACTTGGAATATACCTCCATAAAAATTCTGCCTTAGATCTGCTCATCATATTCACAATAAGCCTCCACATGTCTATTCACTTAGGTCTGATTTAGATCTTCCACAAATTTGGCTTATAATTATGCTCTTGAATCTCTTAAAATCTTCTTTGTATTCAAATGATATTTAATGAATTGATTGATACAAATTTCCTCATACTTGAATCCAAATATCATTATCATTGTCAAACATAACACAGACATAAAATCATTTTGGTTATTCGCTTGTTATACAATTTAGTCTTATCTTTTGTGTTTTCACAAGTCATGCACTTATGCATCTTTGGGATATCCACAAGCTATTAGAGATGTTTTGATGGTTCATGTCCTTATTTTTTTTGTGTTGTTTGTAGGGTTTTTTCCATGAAGTCTAAGGACAGACATGTTGGATGTTTGTAATAGACATGTCCACCTATAAGAAAAGTATCAAATGTAGAAAAAATGCAAAGAAAAGCTTGTAAGGGTTTTAGGTGTCTTTAGGCCTAGTACAACTTGTAAGGGTTTTAGGTGTCTTTGGAAGGGTTAGTGAAGTTATAAAACCTTTGAAAAGGTTAGTGAAATATATTAAAGGCATATATGATTGTAAGTTGTCGAAGTTGACACTTTGTGTCAACTTAGACAACAAATTTCAGTTAATAACTAACTGGTAACAGTTAGATAGTTAGACATCAGTGGTTGTTTACTGTTGTTTGGTTATTTAGAAGGGATTTTTTGAGTGTATGGGGGAGAAGTAGAGTTGGTGTGGTGAGACAAGGCATTGTGAAAAAAATTTAATCAATAAAATAATCCTGTTCTCTGTAATTCAATATCTGTCCCATGGAACAATGAGTTCCTATGATGTATCAAATGCATTTCGACTAATATTTAATGTGAGAAAATTTTATTATTTTTGTTATCTTGTCCACGCATTATTTTAATTTTCATTGTGGGTTGAGTAAGGAATAATAGACTGGTGTATTCAAACTAGTGACTAGTTAGGCATAGTCAACTGTACTTATTCTGAAGTTTCCAATGTAGATTCTCTCCTACCACCTGTAGTCACTATTATTGGTGGGAGACAAAGAGGTTGTGATAATTTATTTGTACTATATTAACCAAATGTAGGAGAGTGGGAAAACTTGGTGTAAGTGCAGTGTTGGATGGTAATTGCTGATGGAGGTTTAGCCTGGATTAGACACCAGTCTAATAGATAGTGGATCATTTCATGCTTGAAGATGTTTGGGGGGTGAATCCTTCATGTTTGGGGGGTGTCTCTATTACCAAAAATGAGATAGTAGAGCACTGCTAGTGTTATGATGGGCAAAATATGTCTTTCATTGTGATAGACTATTTCTAAGTCATCTGTGTTGTTTCTTGCTATTGTCAAGCATTCTTTGTTTTCCTTGAGACCATGAACAAAATTATCTACCATTTTTGCTAATGATAAACTTTTGACTTGAACAATGATAAAGTTTATTATTAATCATTATAGTGGAACAACTTTTAACTTGTTCAATATCTTTAGTCGAAGGTGTTGGAATTGATAATGAACCCCAAGCTCCTAGAAATCACCTACAACCAAAATGCATGTTATATCTGTGTCTGAGAGAGAATATGATCCAAAAAGCATGCCTACTTTGGTGATTTGGCTATTATTGCAACACTACAAAGTGTCTTATAGTGTTTCTCATTTTCTTAAATAATAGGCAATTAGTTCATGATTTCATCATATCTTATAGTGGAACAACTCCAAGAATTTTGGGTAAATTGCTTGCTATAAGACTTTCTTGTATAGGACACTCAATAATGTGGGCTAAGTGGTGGGCACAAAGAGGAACAAGAAAGGATCTCTACAAGTGCACGATGCAGTAGAATTAAAAAATGAAATTGAAGTGCTCTCATATATTCATTATAAGAATCTAGTCAGGAAAATTGGCTTTCATCTCCATTCATGATGGAACTTACAATGATGCATATCCACAATAATATTTAACTTCCAGCAAACAAGTTAAACCTTAAGATAAGCTATTTGAAGACTTGGTTGACTTTGCTAAGGCAAAAAGTAAAACTTCACCCAATAAAAGTGAAATTTTTTAAAAATTAGAGGTTGTTCTTTGGGATGGTTTGTACTACATATCTTCAAGTAGCTAGCTACAACTGATGGTTTAGGTGTAGCATCAGTTTTATTGAAGCCACTGTATAGTCTTTTGTTCAATTGAGGTTTAGTATTCATTATGTGTTATATTATTCCTAGTGCACTGCAATTTAACTTATTTCTTGTTACTTTGTTTTTTCAGATATGAAATTCCTTTTGAAGATTTGTATATTGAAAAAACTTATGTTCTTACCTAGAAGGTAAACAATTTTAGTAACAGTGCCAAAAGATCCATATATATATATATATATATATATATATATATATATATATATATATATATATATATATATATATATATATATATATATATATTTATATATATATATATAATTGCAATGTATTGCTGAAGCTTGTTCTATTTCAGATCTCAAGTAGTGTGTGAGCTATTGGTGTTTCAAACTATTGAAACTATCAAGCAACAAAATGCTTAATATCACAGTGAAATGACTCACACAATCTAGGGATTAGCCAATTCCCAATATCAACTATATGAATGAATCATTATAACCCAACTTCAACAAAACCAAAGGATGGTTTCCTACTCTTGTCGCTCTGCTAAACCAAGGCGGGTATACCTAGGGATAATTCTAGTGCAACTGTGTATGCAATTATCTTAGTTTCATTCTGATTCTCATCTATTACCCTCACATACATAAACAACTCACTTCAATTCTTCAATGCTCTCAAACTTATACACATCCCTTATCAGCAGATTTGGTCATAATTCTCCTAAGATTTACAAATATTCTTGGAAATAGCAGCTACCTAAGACTCAGGAATCAGATATAAATGAGTTGAGACCAGCATTTATAAGTCTTGAACAGGATTGAAAATAATTTTGATTTTGTAAGATGATTTGATATGTAGTAGCAAAATTCATCCTTGTTTACTTTTGATAGGACCAGTGCCTTATCCATTGGGCAAGAAATTGACTATTGGCGGGAGATCTAATTCAAATAACTTGTATAAGAATTAATCAACTGCAATCACCCATCTCCATTCTTATGCAATATCCCTTTTATGAACTCATAAACCCTACTGATTTATTGAAGCATTTATATAATTGCTTGAATTAAAAGCAACAATAAAATCAGCATAGAACCCATCCAGATTGTATTCAGCCAAATAAACCTTATTTAAATGACTTCAAAGTAAACAAACCCATAAAATGGAGACAGAAATTGATGACACAAATATAGTGTAAATACCCCTTTATATTATCCTTTTCAAATGACTAATACAATAACCAATAGAAAACCAATTGAATGCCCAGAATAGATTGCCTTTTCTGTCATTTCAATTTGCTTATCAGTTAGTACAATGGAGCAAACTCAAAACCTCTGTATACTATTGGACCAACTGAATATGTACTCTTCTTGAAAGAAACAAAAAATTGCACAAGTTTTGGACCATCACAATGCCTTGAAAAATCATTTATATAGCATGAGTTGCAACAAGAAAATGGAAATTGTGATCTGACAAGTGTTGAAGGAACAAAGCATCATACAAAAGACAAACAATCACAACATAATGCCAGGCGTATCAAATATTCCTTCAAGTAGGCCTGTTCTAGTTTTTGTTGTGAATCATCAACTTCTAATTTGTCTCTCATTATTCCAGCTCCTCAAAATACGTGGCTACCAAGTTGGCCAAAGAAGGATGATCTTGTGATACCTCCAAATCAGTCTTCACCTGTGGGTTCTCACTGCTTTCACCCTGAGTAGGCATTATTACCTTTTCCCCTTCTTTTTTTAGTTCTGGTGCAGAGGTGTCAATAACTTGCACCTCGCCTTCTTGTTTCTCATCATCATCTGAACTGTCCTCCTCTAACTGCTTGTCCAATAGAAGATCTGCCATCCAAGTGTCAAATTGTATATCATCTGGCTAGCTGAACTGTAGGATATCATTTTTCTTTTTTAAAACATAACTAGCCTCCTTTTCAAAATCAACAAATTCTTGCTTCAAAGAATCAAAAAATAATTGAACTTTAACCAATTCCTCTATCGTGGTGGCCCACTAGGCATGCCCCTTTTCATTAATAACTTTATTTATCCTTGTGCAGAAAAGTTCATCCAATTCTTTACTCCACTCTTCCTTATTTTTCAATTTCTTCTTTCTATCCAAGGCACAAGGAAATAGATCAAATTTTTTATTCTTGTACTTATTCAAATAAGAAACAATTTTTAGTTGCAGAGCAACTCTCTTGTTATCAAAATCTAACAGGTCATTAGTAATATCATACAATTTTTCAACATGGTCATTGGAAGACTTTATAACTGAATAACATAGAAGGGTGATTTCCTTTTCCCTTCTTCCCCATTTATTAACAATAGGCTTCAAGGTATCATCATGAGTTTTCAATTCCTCCCATATATCTATTACTTTTACCAATTAATCAAAGAATAAGGGCCACTCAATTTTGTCCACTAAATACATTAGAGCCTTTCTAAGCTTATCCTCATACTGCGTATTTAAATCTACATGTAAGGCCCATAATTTTCTCTTCTCTTCTTCAAATTCCTTAGCTGTATAATATTCTGGCCTTTGAGGTGTGTCTGGTATCTCTACAAGGGGGGTGGATTTAAAAAGTTCCACTGGAGGATGGGGGTATGTTATTCTTGGCCTTGTGGATTTCTTCATTGACTTGTTTTCAAGTTCAATTCTCCTTTTCACCTCCCTATTATAGGCCTCAAGAAGTGTTTCATATTTATTCTGTAACTTAGACATAACCTGTTCCTCCTTCTTAGCAGTGGCCAACACAAAATTAGAAGAATCCACATTCCAATATGCTGCCTGTACATGTGAAGTGTTAGCAACCCTTCTTACAAGTATATTTCCCATCAACCCAGACTCATCTGATTGTGATGGTGTGGCTCTAGATCCCTTTCTCAATGACCAACTGACCAATGCAGCTTGATCTTCAATGAATGAAGTGCCTTGGAAGTATCTTCTATTTGGGTCTTGCAACTTCAATCCACTTGAAACAGAATTGAAAATTAATGCACCTGCAATATCCCAATTGGGCAATAATAAAATGTTAGATGCCTTTATCATTTTCCTCCCCTCCTCAGGGCTTATATTCTACAATTCCTTCATTATTTCTTCTTTAATTTGGTTTTGCATGGAAGTTTCATCCATTTCTGGATGCTCTTTTTTCATCTTTTTACATTTCTCCTCGAAAATGTTCATGTTTGTCCTCCATGCATTTTGCTAAAAAGCCCTTGATTTCACAAAACTGCCATCAGTAAAAAATTGATGACTTACCTGCTCTAATATAGGGTCTAACTCCCTACCTCTATAATCAGCTATTATTAGATCCAAACTTGGGAGAGGAAGTTCTGGAGGGTTACCCTCATCTAATTCTGCTTGAGTAATAAAAATATCTCCCTATGATCCCATTTGTTCAACCTGTTCACTAGTGAGCTGCTCTTCTCCAATCCTCAAAGGGGATTGGGTGGGTGAATATTCCTCATCTTGAGGCCTTTCTTCTATCATTACCTTTTGCCTCTTAGGACTAGGCTCTTCAGGTCTCTCCTCTTGGGCTATACTGGTAGATCCTATTATTTGTTTGCCCTTGTCTATAGGAACCCTTTTATTCTGAATTATAGTATATTCGGGCCTCTTTTGTGCAATTATTTTATCAGTTCTCCATTTGGAGTGAAAGCCAACCTCCTCATGACCTCTCTGGCCTTATCAGGATATGAATAAATAAAAAATTGTTTCTTTTCATTCATGACCTCCATTATTTCAGGGAAGTTATTCATGAGCTTACTTATTTTGTTAGCCTCTGTAATAGCATTATCCAAAGGATCATATTTATTATCAAAACAATGAATGAATTCTAAGACCCGAGAATAAACTCTCCATTTTTCCTTTTTAGTTTCCTGCTCCTACAATGAGAATTCATTCCTTATAATGTCCTTTGGATAATAAGAATTGTGCTTGACCGGTCCAAACTTGATCCTATGCGTCAAAATCTGATTGAAAAATCCCTCAGAATCACAAAAATGGGGATGAGAGACAACCATCATATACTGCTCCAAAATTTTATGCAAAAAGATCCATCCCCCTTTTGTAATCACAAACTGATGGGCCACTGTACAGGTAGGGAAAATTGACCCTAATTGCCTTTTCAACAAAAACATTTCTTCCACTCCTCCTAACTGCCATAAAACTTCAGCCATTCCCACCTTCAAAGGAACTTGGTAAGGAAAAACATGAGGGTTCCCCTTGAAACCATAGATTCTAAAAATAGTAGAAATATGGTAGGGGATAGTATCTCCCCAATTATGCAAAACTTTCAAGTCATGGGGGTTATCCATAGGCCTAATGAGACTCATTAGTATCCTAGGGATTTTGGGATTGTCACTCAATATGAGGCATCTCAATTTAGTAGCAAAATATCTATCAAATCAGACAAAACTAGCATTATTTGCATCCCAGGTCATATCTGCACTCCACAATTGGACTAACAGTATTTCCCCATTCTCTTCTCTGTTTAGTTCCATCTCATTACCAAAATATGTCACTCCTTTGAACAAAAACATATGCATTAATAGACAGTAGTGACCAAAAGTTTTTTCCACCTTTCCCTTCGCAATCCCAACTAAACCAATATGAATTTCTTCAGCCAAAAAGGAAGAAAAATAAAAAATAACATCTACACCGAAGGAAGCAATCTGAACCATCATGTACATGAAAGCAATGGGCATAAATTCTTTCTCATCTTCACCAAAAACTCGGCATAAGGTCCTATGTATCTCTACAGCCCAGGAAGTGAAAAGACTCTTCTTAAAAGGCTCTCTAGAGGCTGTAGTAATTATTTGCAAAGTTCCTATTGTACCAATATGTGCCCTTAGTGCACCTCCCCTAATTACATCCTTCTTTGCTTTATATTCATTCTCTAATACTAGCAGATTGATTTGCACATGGTAGTCTGATAATGGTTCCAGGTGAAAAACCTCTCTAATTTCTTCAGGAGTAATCGAGACCAGAGGCACACCATCCTTTCTTCTTAAAACCCCAATGGCTTAGTCATAGTTCTTAGCAATGGCTTCAAGAAAATATAATCCATGAAAACACTTGGGACTACTAACTTTCCCAAATCAAAATTCTAGACATTAGCATGCGGGGCAAACAACTTTCTTTCCGAAAACCACTTTTTAAAAAGATAAGGCTAGTTTGAGTAGTTGTTGCATCCCTAACCCAGTTCCCCTTGTCATATAGGCCATCACCAATTTTAAGCCTAGGGTTTAAGGAAATTAACTTTTTAACTTGTACAGTCTGTACAGTAGATTCTGAGAGTAATTCTAATAAATCATCATGGACATTCCTATGCATATAATTAATTTTCCCAGAGAATGGTTTCTTAGGAGGCATTTTGATAGTATTGAGAGAATTGGAATGCCACAGAGGTTATAATATGAGTACTTACTTGACTTGTTGAACTTGTTCTTCTCTGAACTTCTAAAATTTCTCTCAAACGACAGAAGAATAGTTTCATGTCTTTACTAGGCTTAATACGACACAATCAATCAAGCTCTTGTGCTTAGAAAATTTGCAATATTTGTTTGCATGGGACTATAATTAATGAAAATCTCTATGTTATACTCTATTTCTCCCACACACGAAGCTTTCACTTATCATAGATACGCCGAACAAAAAAGTAGAGTAGCGTCACACTTTCTTTTTTAAACTTGTGCCATTGATCCTTGAAAAATCCTACGATCTGGGAATGACAACTAAGCTAACTTAGCTTTCTTCTTAACACATTGGCAGTGAAGCCAATAAGACACCTCCACCTATACCTTTCCTTCAAGGCTGGCACTTCAAACTGGGCCCATGGATGACTACGGACAAGTGTCATCAACTCGCTAACTCGTTATACATAATTCTCGAGCACCTTTCAAAAGTGAGCTAGCGATGATCACTGATCTTACTTTAATTGTGTGGTAGACAATTGAAGCAACCTTTAAGAACACGATGGTGGGTCCATTGCTCATTAACTCGCTATACCTAATTTTTGCACATCTCTTTATAGTGATTCAACGAGCATCGCCGATCCAGACTTGATCTTGTGGATAGCAATTTTACTTCAACAATGGTGGGCCACACTCGCTAACTCGCTATAATTAACTTTCGAGCACTTCTTCATAGCAAGTCAACACCACCCTTTGATCCCAGCTCGATCTCATGATCAAAAATATTTGTACTTAGTACACAGGAAGTGGGTCCATGATATCGCTATCGCTGAGCTGGCTCAACACACGGGCACATATATATATATTTTCTAATCTCTACGTGACATCACATGTCTTTGGCCTCACCATGTCTGTGACTTTTAGGTGGGTTGCTATATCGCTACCGACATAAAAACCAACAATTCGGCTAGCAATATGGTGAGTTCTGACGAATCAAAATAAGTGTCTAGATTTGTGTATTAATTTAGTCCATTCTCTTTGTAATGTTGCATGTTTTAGTTTCAATTTTTTTATAAATTATAATAAATATTTAGCATCTAAGATAAAATTAATTCAATTAAATAATGAGAGTATGCAATAATTAGTATTGTAATGATAAAAATGATTTTTAATTTATCTTTATATTAATTCGAGCTACTCATTTTTTTATTATGTGAATAGTTATAAATGCTATAATTTGTGTGTTTTATTTTTTTTGTAAATTGATTAATTATATAGATTTATTATATATATAAACATGTATATTATCTTAGTTTAATTTAATTTATTTTAGTATTTGAATATTAAATCAATTAAAATAATCTCTATTAGTAATTTGATATATGGTTCCTTACTCCTAACATTTTCTACTAACCATTCCTAAACTATACTATAACTATCCCTTACATCTTGCTTTACTTCCTACCACCCCTTATCTAAATTTACCACTAATTCCCTATCCACTAGCCATTAACCCTTATATCCTTTAAAAAATAATAATATTTAAGCCAAATCTTTTATTTACTACATTTTACTTTACTTATACATCTCCCCATACAAATAACATTAATCCACTTAACGCCCCTATAATCCCAACCTGACGCCAACTTTCCCAGAATTCATGTGACATGGGGTCAAGTGAATCATTATTTTTTTTTATTTTGTGTTTGATGAAATTGACTTACTACAGGGAGGTTTGTCAATAAATATATGATAATACTAAGTTCCATAAAATACTTGAAAACTTCATCCTTAAAATCATTCACTACACATCCATCTCACAATCTATGCATGTAAACTAAAATACCAAATTAAGCATAACTATTCATATCTTGAAAGTAAATAAACATTCACACATATGAAGATCTTGGTGACTTAGGGTTAGGTATGAATCAATGATTGTGATTCACCTATTGCTTAATCCTTCTCTTTTTTCTGATTGGTTGCGTGTGTTGCATTGGGATAATAAATCAAGATTCATTGTTATCATCTAGGATCTCAAAATACATCCTTAAGTTGGTTCCAAAATAATTTACATAGGATTTTCTGCCATTACAAAAAACTATGTCAAAACTATATAACTCGACACTAGAAGTCCCTGATGCTCAACATCAACTACAACTTCAATGCCAGAACTCAACATCCTTTGATTACTCAGCTCTTGAATCACTCGACATCATCTATCTACTCGACACTTGAGTGGATTGGCACCAACTATTTACTCAACATACACTAAGAATCTCACTTGATATGCACTATCTGACATGTTATGCTCCAAATGTATTACTTGTTCAACATGAACTAATCTTGTAAATGACTTAAGTGTATAAACACTCATATGTCAAAACCAATTTGAGATTAACAATCTCCCCCTTTGACATGAGTGGAAAAAACACTTTTTCATGCATGAATACCTTTAACTTATAAGCATAACTTAGATAATCACCATCTTTACTCGGTATAATAAAAAATTTCAAAATTTCAAAATTTTGCAAAACTTGACTTTACTATCATACCTCAAAATCTTATAAATCCCCTTGAGTTGATTATTATATCTTGAATCTTGAATCAATACTATTGCTAATTAAATATGCATATGCTATACTTTTTTTATGTCTTTGACTCCCACTTTATTTTGTCTCCCCCAAAACTGTATATATTCATCACTTGGAGTCAATGTCACTAAAAAACTTATTATGGTCCCCCTTTCTTATTTCTCCTCCTATCGTATTACTCACCCTTTTTGACACTTATTTCAAAGGGTTATACTTGAATAGTGTGTTTATCGAAAAAAGATTTATGGATCTCAAGTATTAGCTTCAAAGCTACATCCCAATTATCACAACCTACCTTCAATGATTTGATTTGGATGGCCAAATGGGCAACAAGATAAACTAAGCCTTCTAGTATAGAAAGATGGGGATCTTTTTGCATTAGTTTCTCTACAAAGGCTAGCTCCTTGTGAAGTATTTCCATGTGTGGGGTCAACATGGATTGGATGCTAATCAGTGTGGCCCAAATGTTTTCTTCTTGAGCATGCAGGTCAACCAATTGACCTTGGGAATTCATCAAATTCTTGAAGTGCTTCTAACTCTGAGCTAGAGAATTGGGTAGAGTAATACCTATTAGCTTCATTTTTGCCTCCAAATTGTCAATATGGCACTGTACTTCTTGTGATAACAAATTTGTATCACACAAATTGGTGTAAAGTAAGAAAATATTCTCTAAGATTTTATTTACACTTTTAGTCTTGGTTGCTAACTCAACCAAGACTAAAAGTGCAATAGAACTTGATACCTTGTCATTACCTTTCCTTGAAATTTTCTCTCAGACCATTCAAGTAGTTTGACATTTGAATCTAGGTCTGCATCATTGATGTGTTCTACAATGAATACCAACTGTTCCATGATAGGCTTTTCTTCTTTAGGTGCTAGTAGGTTGAATGCATCAATAAATATATTCTTGATGTCTTGCAATGCTTGCTTCTACCTATGCTCCCTTCTGAGTAGCTCTTGATGCTTTTTCCTTGCAAGTGCATCTTGTAGTATGCCCATTTGTTCAATTGTGATTGTTGTAAGGTCAAACTTTGGTAGGACAATCACTTCATCCAAATTGATATCAATAAATGATGTAACCTCAACTACCTTGGATGTACTAGACCTTGGTGATTATAATGGTGTCACTTCTATACTCAACCTTTGAAGTGCTTGACTTGGAAGAGTAGTAGTTGCTGGTAAGGTAACTAGTGTTTTTATTGACAATTTCTCCTCAGGCTTATTAGAAACAATAGTCCACCAAGATAACTGGGGGGGGGGGTGTGAATTAGTTATCCAATAATTAAAACACTTATCTTCTTTAAATGAAATTAACCATTCAACCAAAGTAAATAGCAACAATAGAAAGATTCACATAAACAAATACACTAGATATGTTGACTAAGGAAACCCTTGATCAGAGGGAAAACCCTAGTGGGAATGATGCCCGCAAGATGATGTACTAATATAAATATTCCTTGTTAGAGTATAGACCCTGTTATGAGTCTATTACAAAATTTAGTAAAATCAGTCCCTATTAGGAGACTTTGAATCCTTGTTAGGAGATTCCAACCCTATTAGGAGTTGTGGTACAGTGCATGCAAGAAGATCCCATTTCCAAAACATGTAGTTTCAACTACGAGAAGAGCTCATTGCTCAAACAAGTAATTTACTATTATTTATCTTCCCTGCTTGTTCTTTCCTCTATCCTACCAACAAGACTAATTACTATTAGACCTTGTAGACTAGGTCATAAACCTCAAATCCAAGTACCAAACCTTGGATCACTCAGAAAAACCTTGGCAATGAAGTTTCCTTTACTTCAGCACTGCTTTGCTCAACTTCACATTCCATACTCTCTGCTACTTTCCAAACATTCATAATTCACATATATCCATGCCATGATAAAGGAAAATATCCTTCCTTTATACCAATTCCATTAAACAATTCCTTGATTTGGTTGTTAATCCTTCTCAATTAATTATTATAGGACCACATTAAGAGCATGTTACACTTAGCGATAACACAAATCTTCCACCTTACAACTTGAATAACTTTTTGTACACATAATATTATTACAAGTGACCTTAGCCATGCCATCCTTAACATGTCTTCTCCAAGTCCTCAACTTGATCCTCAATATATCAAATCTTCTAAGAGATATAACAAGTTTACCCAAACATGCCTCTATAAACTCTATCTTAGAACAAACATTACCAAAACTTACATAACTTCTTCTAGACTTAGCCTTTCTACTTCTGATGTTAACTGAATATGCTAGATACTAAAATGTATCTCTCATAACCATGAGTGGTTGTTATGTTCAACTAGTCAAGCATATCAAATTGATCTTTCCATTGTTCTTCTGTCAGATACCACATAAGACATCAAACATGCTATATTGACATCAATGAAAAACTCAGTCATGAGTGTTAGATATTATCATCAAACCAATATTCCAAAAATCTCTCCAATCTTCCAACAAGGCTATGTAGTCAATTTTGAATCTTCCATCTTTCCTCTTCTTTCTTTTCAATTTCAATTGCATCTTGAATTTGTGTTGTAGGTAGATGAGTATCTACCTGTCTTGTTTGAACTTGTGTTCCATCCTATGCTTGAGTAGAAACTTTTGGTACTAACAAATTTTGCACCAATTTGTTGATGTTAGCCATGGTGGTTGTTTCTTTCCTTTGATACACTACAATAGGTAATGTAGGTTGCATCATAGTAAATTAAGGGGTTTTTGATGTCTCGAGTTTCCACCTCTATAAATGTCTTCTCTACCTCCTTAAGTTCATCTACACTCACCAATATAGGGTGACTACATAAGTTTTCCTTGGTGGTGGTGTCTAGTAGTATCTTCTTCATGTCCTCCTCTATTAGTGAATTAATGTATTGAGTCATAGTGTCAAAAAAATCCTTGATCTATATGATTTTAGTGCCTACTTTTGTCACATGTAGTAGATTGGCACTCAACATTTGTATATCTGGTATACTCTATTCTAGTTGCTACTCATCTTCAGTTATTGCCTATTTTTGTTCCCATTCTTCAGTGCCTTCCATATGTTCATCCTTCTCAGTATCAAATTTAGTAACCTCAATTAATTCTTGCTCATCTTTATCTTCACCTACCTTAATAGGTTTCTCCTCAATTACCTTAGATGTTGTCAACCCATAAATTACCTTCCAGATTTGGGTACTTTTCTGAACAACATCTAAAATTTTAGTTTGGAGAATATTAAATGCATGATACTTAGGAAAAAATCTCCCTGCATACTTCTTTATGGCTTTAGTCATCTTAGCTTTACCTAAATCTGGCATTACTTTTACAAGTGTAGTCTCTCTAATATTCCTTTCTATTGTAAGACTGTATTTCCATCTTTTCTCAACTCTATCATATAAAGTATTTGGTAAAGAGTTTGAAATATCAATTAGAGTCATCTTAAATGTTACCATCATGGCATATATTGACTCTTCTACTTAATCCATTTCTAGCTTTCCAAGTCTATCAAATCCAATATGTGAAAATCCACTCAAATCTACATTATTCTTTATATTTTCACATAGATAATCTAAATCAGAAGGACTCTGACTTACCACTTTAAATTGGCTATTATCATCAAATTCTATCCTCTCTTCATATGATTTAGTTGGAGCAATGTACTTTCTCCTTTGTCTCTTCTCAGACACATCAACTTGTATAGCTTTCCTAGCTTTGTTTTGTTTTTTCTTGGCTACTTCTTGAGCTTTCTTAGTAGTAGGTCTTGTGCTAGTTTGTGTAGCTAGAACTGCAGGCTTAGGTTTTACAACCTTCTTTAATTTTTGACTACTAAGGCTTTATATTTTCTTTTCTTCTCTATGGCTATAGGTTCTTCACTATCTTCTTCTCCTTTGACACCTTTTTCAAGCTCGACTTCCTCTTCTCCTTGATCTTCTCCCTGACCTTGTGTTAGGGCCAATGGTTCTTGGGCTGGTACATCTTCTTCTTCATCATCATTATCATCTTCATCATCTTCCTTTTCCCCTTCACCATATTTTTCTTTCAATTTCTTGACAATCTTGTTCTTCTTCCTTATCACTAATGTTATCTTTAGATCCATAGTTATCTTTGATTTGGCAACATCACAATTTACAAAGTTAGTAGCCTTATTATCTACTTCTTCTTCTACAAGAAAGGATGCAATTACTATAGATGCCTCATCCACATTGACTTCATATGCTAGTGATCTCAACCATTAACCCTTGGAGCTACAACTTGTACATTTGTGAAATCAGTATCAACTAGAAAGAAAACCTCATTAAAATGTTTCTCAACTAGTGACACTGGTATCTTGTGTCTTTGTTTCATTGACTACTTAAAGTCCTCAAAATAGATAGTCATAATAGACTCAAAGCTCTCTCCCATTTTCTCAATGAATTCTCCTATTTGTACTACAATGGATTTGTTTGTCTTCCATGAAACTTTTCCAAAGGAAGGAAATGTGCTCTACACATAGAAAAATATACATACAAGTATTGATCCAAACTTGCATTGTGTACTCTTGGTTTTCATCATAGCTCAGTATCAACTAGATTTCACTCGACAACTTAAGTGAAAATTTTCATGCTTGACAGTAACATAAAAATTGAAAAACTAAAATATTTCTTCAAGATTCTAAACAAAACTTCGCATCTTTCTTCATGAAAATATAATCTTTTCAAAACTAAGTCCTTGGAAATAATTATGATATATTATTTAAATATCAGTCCCACACATTCCTCTTGATTTCTTAGTTGGAGGTGGTGTCATCAACTGACCCATTGGGTGAAGAGATCCCATCAGAACTTGATGTGCTGCAATCTTCCTTTCTCTTCTATGTATTTTTCGTTTCATCTTTGACATTCTCAACATTTTCCTTTTCTTTTCCTTTGTTGAATCACTGCTTGGCACTTTTGACCTTGTTGGGCAATTCTTACTTATGTGACCAATCTTCAACCAACTAAAATAGGTAGTTGACTCAACCATTTTTTGTAGTCACTTCTAAAGTGTGTTCTTATGCAATTCTTAGGAACATGTCCATACTCTTGATGGTAGTGACAACTATACCTAGTATTGTAATCCTAATTATAAGATTTTCCATTGTGATTTACCTTTGTCTATTTGTTTGATGACCACTTAGGCTTGGATCTACACTCATATGCTCTATTTCCATACTTCTGATAGTTATAGGAGTATCCTTCAAATCTTTGTGTGCTCAAGGTCTTGGTTTTGCATTCATGTACCTAATGTCCTTGTTTGTTGCATTTGTGGCGGTGACCCATGAACCTCTTCTTAGGATTCTAATTTGCAATCTTGCTCTTGCAAACATTAGTAGTAAACTTGTAATAAATTCAATTTTAAATAGGAAATTAGGATATATGGCAATAATTTTAGTATTATGAGTTGTTAATGAGTAGTATCAGATTTTAGATAGGGAAGTTTATTATATAAATTTATTTTTAAAATAATTAAAAATAATTAAATTTAATAATTAGAGTATAAAATAAGTTTATTAAAATTTCAGCTAAATATTAAATCATTTTTTATTAAAAAAACTATTCACATAGATTTAGCATAGTAGTTCTCCAAGAGTTTATATCAATTAAATTTTAGAAAATTTATTTCAAAAATTTCCTATTTAAAATTTAATTTATTACAAGTTTACAACTTCACTATATTAATTATTAGTTTTTTTTGATAAAATTTAATTGAAAATAAGAATTAATAATATTTATATAATTGTCAAAATATATTATAAAGGTAAATAGATAAGTAAATTTATTATTGTGTAAGAAGAGATAATTATATGTTGAATTTGGTCTATAAGATACAATTCTAAAAAATAAATTAACAATGATACTATTTGATAATACTAACACAACTATGCTTTTAAAGCAATTATATTTGATTCTACTAAAAAAAAAATATACTAATTAACATCATTTAAACTAACACTTTATTTAATACAAAACAAACAACTCTATTGCCAAATATCCTAATTTAAAAACATACTAAAAACCTTTTTTTTTAAAAACTATCTAAAATCTGATACTACTCATTAACAACTCATAATACTAAAATTAATAAAAAGTAAAAATAAAAATTAAGACATTAACGCTACTAACTTAACTTTCAAACAATAAATTTTCAATGTTTTAAAACATTTAAATTAAACTACCTAACAATTAAAATCTAAATTTTAAACTTATTTTAAATAACTAATCTATTTTTAAACTAAAACTAAATTAATTATCACAAACAATAAATTTAATTAAGAACTAAAAACTAAATTAAATTTATACTAACTTAAAATTAAACTAATCTAATACTAATTTAAATTTAAAACTAATCTTAATTTAATATTAATTTAAATAATTTTAAATAAAAACAAACTAACTTAATTTTAAACTAATTTTTAAAAGACATATTAATTAAATTATATATATATATAAATAAAAACATAATCAAAACTAAAAAATATATATAAACTAACTTATACTAAAACTAGAACTTACACTATAACCCCAAACCCCTAACACTAACTGCCCACGACCACAAACTTCCAACTTCCAACCACATGGGCTCAAGGCCCCATTAATATTTTTCCCCACCCTCACGCTGCGCCTGGCCTATTTAAAAGGACATAGCCCAAAATCATGCAAGGCAACACATTTTGTAGGAGCTAACGGAAGAAATGGAGGTAATGACACATGCTATTTAGCCGGTGCATTTTCATGGCTATTTAGCCAGTATCTGGGCATTCGCTATATCGCCACCGAAAAATTGCAAGTATTTCCTGTTAGCGACTTGGCGAATCGTTGGATAATTTTGAACTCTGGTGAGACCACTTGCAAGTTTTTTCCCACATGCATTCCTTCTTGAAACTGGCAGGTTTGGGACGTATCACGTGGTCATAAGATCATCCCATGAATACATTTTGCGGCATCAGATTCCACTTTTTAGTATCATAGGTAATTTTTTGTTGATCGTTATCTCGCTATGCATAACATATGAGCATCTTGCCATAGTGAGTATGCAACAACCGTGGATTCAAATTGGATCTGACGGTAGGACTAAAACCCTTTTTCATAAGACTCAACCACAACGTCCAAACAGGCGAGAGAAGAATATCCGTTCTTTGCAAAGAATTTGTGCCAAGGTAAATTTTAAAAGCCAAACCTAGGGTTTTTCACAAACTTTCAAAGGTATCAAAATACACTATACAAAAATATGATCGAATGGGGATTATGAGTTAGACCAATGGGGATAAATATGATGGGAAATGGCTTGATGGGTTGAAGCATGGCCATGGAGTCTACAGATGGGCAAATGGGAGTTGTTATATGGGGACCTATAGTAAGGGGCTCAAAGATGGGAAAGATACATTTTATCTTGCATGTGGCAGTCAAACTAGGCTATGCCACCTTTTGGAATCCTGGCCTTCCAATGTGGATTAGCATGACGATCTCTTCGTTGATGAGCAATCTTGTTGGAAGGAGAGAAGCTCTTCTATGTCTGATTTTGAGGTTTATTTGAATACTTCTTATGCCCCTAGCTCCAAAACAACATCCTCAAAAACCCTTGAATCCAGAATGGTAAGAACCTTTTCCTTTGATGGGATAAGAAGCTCAAGTAGTGAGGAATTTAATGATAATGACGAGGGTGTCAGAACTTGTGATCCTAAAATTTTTCCTGTGCAATCTGTTGTCAAGAGAGAATATGTTCAAGGAGTTTTGATTCATGAGGTATCCAGAATAAATGTGCCTTTGAAGGCTATGAAAAGAGGGCATAAATGGCAGCCAAATGAAAGTAAGAGACCGGGGGAAATTATCTATAAAGGGCACAAAAATTATGACTTAATGCTCAATCTGCAATTGGGAATCAGGTTCGCATATTTATTTGCATATTCACGCATATGACTAGCGACTTGCTCAATATTTTACATTTATATGGATATGCCTTGTAATGTTTATTGATTTTGCTAACAAGAAATTCAGAGTCAGACTAACAAGAGAATGAAAAATGTATATGTGTAATATTTGAATGATGAAAACAATATAATTTTAAAATGTGTATTTATTTTTAGTCAATTTCTTGTTATTGAAGAAGACTGTATTGAAATATTCTATTGAGTTTGTGTGTTTGTCCCTAGACAGATTCACAAAGTTTTGAATTTGCCACACTTGGTTTTGGGTGTACAAGAGATTTAAATTCTAAACACCATGCATACTAATTTAGTCTCATCTATGCAATTTTTGTAATTAGTCGAAGAAAGTGGGAGTTATTGTTCTTAGTTTATTTGGCAATTTTTGTTAGCATCCTTGGAAATTGATGCATATTTGTATCTTAAGATGCTAGCTATAACTAAACAAGTCCTTTAAGCTATACATTTAGGTGTGGTAGCCAACTAATGCTAGTTGTAAGGTACAAAAATTTTATATTGTGGGATTCCTCAGTTTTCCTTAATGTTCCATAGGGTTTCAGCATCCTATTGTTTTTCTTTTCTTCATTGTTTACCAGTGTGACCATTTTACAGGTACTTCTTCGTATGCTGCCAAATTACTATAATCATGTTCATACTTATGAAAGCACATTGATCACTAATTTTTTTGGTCTACATAGTATCAAAGCAGTAGGAGGAAAAAAGGTATTTTCTATACCTTCTTACTCTATTTTCCATTTGATTGTTGACATAATATGTCAATTTTTGGTAACTAGACGTTATTTTCAAAATTAAACATGGTGAGTGGGCTTAAAGTGGCAACTTGATTGGGCAAGTTGGTGAGCTGACTTAGCGAGGCCACTTAGAGACGCGACATGGCAAGCTGACTTGGTGAGCAAGCTTGATGAGCGGACCTCAAGACTGACCTTGATGAGGGACTTTGGTGTGGTGACTTGATAACTGAACTCAAAGAGTCAACTTTTTGAGCATACTTATATACACCCCACAAGAAGTATGTCTATGTTTCATAGTAGACCAGTAGTGTAGGGAAAATGTGGGGTACTTTTCGAGGTGCAAATCTTCAGTTATTTAGCCAATTAAAGTCATTTATCTCAACATATGGCTACTGAAGCTGTTCATCTGGACAACATGATGAAGATGAGTGGTTAGTATGTTCTTCAAGTTCCTTTCTAAATTTTTTACTATGAATTTGTTCCAGTTACAATACAGTAGTTTTACAAACATATTTCCATGGATACTACATGGATCCTCAAACTTGAGTTTATAGAAGTCTTAGAAAGTGCATCTTTTAAGCTAAATTTCTCTCATGGATCATATGTTACAGCTATCAAATTATATATCAAATTTGTGCGATCTCAATTAGGCAATTTACGGCAGGTCTTGCCTGGATTAATCACAACTGCACGCATTTGTTGGAATTGTTGGAAAAAAGATAATGGCAAAGGACTAACACCATGCTATAGAAAAACTACATATGTTGGGTTGTTTATTATTTGTTTCTTTTTGTTCATAAGTAAAAATGGATCTATCATGTAACTGTGCACCTCTAGCACAGTAATTTTATTGTTTCTTTTTACTGCATAGTATTTCATGGAGTTTGATATATTTATAAATATTGTATGTTGTCAACATATTTATTCAATGGCTGTAAATAGTAACACTGCCTATGATTATGAGATTCATGCTTGCCTTATAGGTTTTATGAGATTGGTGTTGCAGCTGCTTTATATGCAAATATTGGATATTCTTAGTCTAATATATTTATTGCTTTGGCTCACCTAGGATGCAGTTCAGCAGGCCTTTTTAATCATTGTATATTTTGGTGGAAATGATTCTTTGGATCCTAACCCCTCAGGATTAGGTCCTCATGTACCAGTTCCTGAATAAATTGAGAACATTAAGAAAATGGCAACCTATCTCCAGGTACCATTTTCATCAGTATTTTGTGTTTAGATTTCTTCAAATTCGTTTGAAAGATATAGATATTTCAATTTTTATGATGACAATTATCTAATTTGAGTTTGGGGTAAACAAATCAAGACCTCTCAGAGTCGACATGCTTGATTGTTTTAAGTTGCCCATTTGTTAATGAAGATTTGATTAGTAGTGCTTCAAGGTACTATTCTTCTTGTGTGTGTGTAATGGTTCACAATTTCATGATTCTGTAATCTACCTATTTGGCATAACTTTTTTGGATTCTACAGTAGTATTTTTGCCCCAATAGTATGACAAATGAATTGTGTCATTAGTATTCTGAAGCCTGTGTGCAAGTTTGCAAAGAGATGGGTGTCAAGGTTATTGTTGTCACTTAGGTTTGCACCCTTGTCCAAGGCCTATGCGTGAGGATAACCTAGTGAAACATGGAAACAACCTCCAAGCTGTGGGACTTGAACTGCGAGGTCGAGTCTCCGGAGAAGGCTGGCTTCCTCTTACTATCAGGGCGCACCTAACTACTCTCGAAAGGAAAAGGGGAAGAAGGAGATGCAGAAAACAACTCTACCCTACCTAAACTATGGAGGTGATGCACCAAAATAGAGTGTTCAAACCCATTTTTGCCCATATATGCACTATTGAACCATAATTAAACTAAGGATATATACATACATGCTTGTTTTGATCTAATAACCTCATATAGATCAAGAAGAAAAACTAAATAACACAAGGAAAGAGGAATCTCACTTATATATTATCTAGTAGGCAAAAAATAGATACAGTATGCAGGTTACAGATCTCGACAATACACCGATGAGAGGCAAAAGGGATGCACATACACATCAATGGCTGAAAGAGATAAAACAGAGAATCATTTAGTTCAAAGGCACAGGGAATGTTACACTGAGAGTTGCAGAGCAATATCAGAGAAGTCAGAAAGAGTCGACCCTTGGAAAAGATTATAAATTGCCTTTATAGTTTAGGCATAACTAAGGGAAATGATTCTACATTAACTGCTCAACTACTGCCATTGAACCCCAAAATATCTAATCAAAGATCACACTCGAGCATGGTTCTGAAGTACAAAATCAGATATTCGACTGAAGGAACGCCTTGAGTAGACAGAAGCGGTGCCAATGAATAATCCTGACATAGCAGATGGATCGACTGAGATGGTGGAGTGTTTCCCTATGCCTTGCATTCATTTCTGGTAGGTCAGAATTGATCATGGAGATTAGATCACAAGATAACCTTGATCACCCTTGCTTCCTGGTTCATGAATCAACAGGGTTGAAGCAAGTCAAACAGGCTATACGAGCTAGCTGGGTCATGCGGGCCAATCACCTTTCTTCATTCCGCCACCTGGGGAAGTCTTTCGTGGTTGAACTTTCGTCATCAAACTAACTGTGCCACCCTTGCAAATATTAATATTAACTGTGACGATTACATTAACCGCCAGCCACCGATCGTCCTTTCTGACCAGGCCAGCGAGACACTATCAACAAGGTGTTGTGTCGCCAACATAAACCTTGAGCGACTTACCCATAGCAAGGTGGCGACGACCATCGATCGGCCTAGATCCGACGATCGTGAAGATTCATCATACTACATGCTGTCCTTACCCTGGGCCCATCATATTTGGTGCCACCTCGGCAACTTCTGTCGTATCCAACCGACACCTGGCAACACCTCAGCAACCGCACCCTGGCGAGACCTGGCCCTACTGACACGTGGAAACCTATCGCTACATCGCTATGGTAAAGATCTCACATCTTCACCATGCCGATATGGCGACAGTCATTGATCTTCTCTAATCTAACGGTCACGAAGACCCACCTTCCTGCAACCGTCCTCCCTCATAATTCATTAGCCCTGTGGTACATGTGGCACTTCCCTATTGGTTCGTCGGTCATTTAATCCCTACTGCACTGGCGGCATGAAATACGGTCCCAGCAAGACACATGGCGCCCTATCACTACATCGCTGATGTTATCTCTCGAGCGGTTTCTAATGGTGAGATAGCACCAGCCATAGATCTCTGCAGATCTGACGATCATGAAGACTCATCTCTGTGCTGGCTAAACTAAAGATCTGGCACATGTGGTTCCCTCTAATTTGTAGCCAAGACACCGGACTCTACCAACTGGGCAGATGAAGTACGTAACCCAACCGCTTGCCTGAAACCTCACCGTTTATCTTCTCCGGCCCGCCAAACCTTGCCGCTGAACATGCTAACTCACCGTCGTCAGTACACCTTTTTTGACGGCCGCTATGTCACCATGGGAATTTCTTGGCCAACACGTGATAGCGACATAGTGCCTACGGCACTGCAGAACATTTTTGACCCGCACCATCCTTTTCCCTGCAAGCTGGACCCACCAGACACACGTCGACCAAACACTATGTCGCCATCGTAACCCTCGCACAAATTCATCATAGCGAGATGGCGACGACCATTGATCGGCCTTGATTTGACGACGGAGAACTTGCGAGGCGTAAAATATCATAAATTCGAAACTTAGGTAATTTTGATATCTTCGTGGGTATTAAAATATTAGTAATCGGGGAGGTGACTGTTAGGCGGGGTAACATTCAAATTTTGAAATTTGGCAGGGCAAACAAAATGTGGTAACATTCTAGCGACTCACAGGGGGCATGAGCCTGCTCGATGCATAAGACCAGTGCCTGTAAACAATCCATTGGGCTATGGAGTCAAAAATGGGTCTGAAAGGTACAAGTCTGAGAATTGCAAAACCCCAACCCGTCTGCAAGAAAATAAAATATAAAAAACCCTAGATCTGCCTTTGTAACTGAAACAAAACAAAACTTCCTCTGCAACCTGAGACTGTCAAAACTTCGGAAGCTGGCAACTCAAAAGGAGAACCCTGTGCACGCGCACTTCTTGAAAGGCAGGAAATAACAGAAAAGGAACTAGACTAACTATGTACATGGATTCACAATCTTCATCAAAAGTATGCTTTAAGATAAATCCCATTGACTGGGATGGGCAGAACTTCACTATTGGGTCTGCTCAGTTGGAATGCATTAGCCTATTTGCAACTGGCAATTAGGTAAGGGCCACTCCACATTGCATCAAACTTAGAATGTCTTCCTGGTTTCGCCCTATCAGCATCCCATTTTAGAACTAGATCCCCCTCTTTGAAAGTCCTGTCCCTGGCCCTCCTGTTGAAATTCCTTTTCACCTGTTGTTGATGCAACTCCAGGGTCTTCATAGCTTTATCTCTTTTTTCCTCTAGCTCCATCAGCTCTGGCATTCTTACTGACATGGCACTATCTTCAATCAATTCCAGCTGATGAGCCAACTCCAAGGAAGGGAATTCCAATGAAATTGGGAGTCTAGCCTCCCTACCATATACCAGCACAAAAGGTGAATTCCTAATAGATCTCTTGGGTGTTATCCTATCAGCCCACAGAGCAGTTCTTAATTTCTTATGCCAGACTCTCTGATTGTCTTCTATTGTCCTCTTCATGATTCTGATCAGATTCTTGTTGGAAGACTCAGCCAAACCATTGCCCTGGGGATAATAATTGGACGATGTGCTTAGGTAGATATTGTGATTCATTGCCCATGCACAAATCTGGATTCCAACAAAAGATTTAGCATTATCTGAGATGATAGTAGAAGGAGCACCAAACCTAGACACAATCCCATCAAGGAATTCAACAACTGATGGTTCTGCGGCATCCTTCAAGGCAACTGCTTCTATCCATCTAGTGAAATAATCAGTAGCAGCCAAAATCCATTTATGACCTGCACTAGATGGAGGATTAATAGGGCCTATAAAATCCAACCCCCACTGGGTAAAGGGCTGATCCACCTGAATAGGATGAAGGGGGAGAGCTGCAAGCCTTTGTTTTCCTGAAAAGAAAGCACATTTCTCACATTTTCTCACATACCTATAACAATCATGGAATAGAGATGGCCAATAATAACCAGCCCTCATGATCTTCATAATAGTTGTTCTTGCAGAGAAATGGCTTCCATCAGGGCCATCATGAAGTTCTTTAATCATCCTCTCAGCTTGATCCTCTTCAATGCATCTCAACAGGGTCCCATTAAAATCCCTCCTGAATAAGATACTATCAATCACAACGTAGGGAATGGACTGTAGTCTATATTGTCTCCTTTTAGCTCTATCCAATCCTTGAGGGTATCCATCCCCTGATAAGAAGCTCTTCATATTATTTATCCAGCTCTTTGGGCCATTAACATTTCCTTCCTCCTACTGCTCTGTTAATACCATAGCGGTCTCTTCATCAGAATCCTGACCTGATAACATTTCTTTGCACAATCCTCTCCCTCTTACCAGCTTGGTAATCTGAATATCAACATCATATTCCATTACCCTAGTGATCCATCCAGCTCTCTTTTCACTGATATCCTTGCTTAATAGAAAATCTTTTACACTGGCATGGGGCACCAACAAATGGATCCTATTGTGGGATAAGAGGTGCTTGAATTTCTTCAAGGCTCTGATGACTACAAGGGCTTGCTTCTCAACAAAGCTATACTTATCTTCATATTCTTTGAGCCCTTCACTAAAGAAAGCTATGGGCTGCTCCTCATCCTTGTCATTTGTCCAAGTCAAGACAACAGAGATACTCGAGTCACCACCTAAAGTGTAGAGGATGAAATCTTTCTCAAAATTTGGGTTCATGAGAGTAGGGGCTGAGGCTATGGCTGTCTTGATCTCTTCACAACTCTCCTTCCCCTCCTTGGTCCATGAGAAAACCATGTCTTTCTTGAGCATTGATGTAAGAGGTTTCACCATGGTAGCAAGATTAGGGATAAACCTTCTCACAAAGTTTATTCTACCAAGGAAACTTTGCAGCCCCTTCTTATGTTTAGGAAGAGGAAGGGCAAGTATTGCCTTTGTTCTTTATGGATCAATGGTCAGACCATCCTCAGATACAATGTGTCCCAATAATTTTCCTTGGCTTGTAGCAAAGATACACTTGGCTGGGTTGAGGGAAACCCCAAACTCTCTACATCTTAGAAATACCTGCTTTAGATGATCAAAATGACCTTCTACATCTTTTGAATATACAGTTATATCATCAAGGTATACTAAGACAAACTTATCAATTAATTTTTTGAAGGCCATCTCCATTGCCTTCTGAAATGTGGCACCTGCATTTGTTAGTCCAAATGGCATCTTGTAGTAAGCATAGTTGCCCCATTTAGTAGTAAATGTTGTCTTATGTCTATCAAATTCTTTAACCAGCACTTGGTTGTAACCAGAGAATCCATCAAGAAAAGAGAATCTCCTTGACCCACTGACCTTGGACAGAATTTGCTCCATGGAAGGGAGAGGACGGTGATCTTTAAGAGAAGCCTGATTAAGATCCCTAAAGTCCACACACAATTTGATTTCCCCATTCTTCTTCCTTACAGGGACAAGGTTAGCTACCCATGATGAGTGTTTGACAGGAAATATTATATTGGCCTCTATCAACTTGGATAATTCTTTTCTCATTAGGGGCTCAATCTTAGGATTCATTGGTCTCTATTTTTGCCTTACTGGTTTGGCCTTATCAACTAGATCTATAGTATGCTGAAACAAACTAGGGTCAAACCCTTTTAAGTCATCATATTGCCAAGAAAATACATCATTAAATTCTTGACATAATGATTGAAGTTTTCTTGCTCAGTTTCAGAACATACCTTCCCCATATTTAGAGATTTTCCATTAGCAATTGTAACGGGGGCATAATCATCCCTTTCTGTAGCTAGATTTATTCCTTTGCCACTTGTTTGATCATCAAGATTAAAAACACTCTCCAAAGTAATGAGACCCTTGGGCAACTTCTTAGAACTAAGGTGAATGATCTGATCACCATACTGATCTTGCAGCCTTGACTGGTTTCTATCTGAGAATTCTGCCTCATTCTGTAAGAAACTCACAATTTGCTCATCGGAGTCAAACACTTGCCAATGAGTGTTGTTGTCAAGGATGGTAGGCCTCACTACCACCCTAATTTGTTGCTTCTTCTCCTCCTCAAGATTCTCTAGTACATCATAAGATGCACCCACCACTGCAAGTCTATCAGCATGTTTATTTTCTTTCCTAGGAATGCTCTGAATATTAAATGCATTGAAACCCTCAAGCAAATCCCAGACTCTGTGTTTGTAAGACTTGAGCAGGCCATTTTTGGTGATATTCTGGCCTCTCACCTGATTCATTACCAAGTCACTATCTCCATATACTTTCAAGGCTTGGATTCCCCTCTTTTGGCCAAGTAAGAGACCTTGAATCAAGGATTCATACTAGGCCACATTATTGGTGCAACTGAATTGGAGCCTAAAGGAGAAGTAGTATCTTATTTGTGTAGGGGAGACCAACATAACACTGGCCCTTGATCCATTTCTATTCCTTGAGCCATCAAGGTACATACTCCATATTCCGTTTATATCATCATTAGTCACAACAAGATCAAGAACTAGAGCCTCTTTCTCTATTATGCAATATGTACTAAGGCCTGTCTCAAGAATTTTTGACATAGGCTCAAACTGATATGCATTTGCCCACTCATCCAAGAAGAAATCAAGAATCTCTGCTATGGAAGTGACAGGCTCATTTACTATGTCATTTTCATCCATCTCTAGAATAGGGCAATTCATATTGATGAAGTTGGGGGTGTAAGATTCAGTGTGATGAAGGGCTTGAGGTTCTGCTCTAATTGAGGCATTGGTTCCATATCTGGTCCTAAATGACATATATGACCAATCAACAAATATGAATCCACCAATCTGAGTAGTGAAATCTCTTGAAAGACAGATGGCAAAATAGGGCTTGACTTCAGCACAGATATATCTTGAATCACAGTGCAACCAGGGCATGCATGTAGGGCCATCTCCAAATTCCTAAGGATACCTATGGTTTTGACAGTACTACCATCTAGTTGTAACACATCCCTAACAATGGGCACATATTTCATCCCTAAAGCATCAACAACACACCTAGGCATTACTGAGATACTAGCACCTGAATCTATCATGCAATTGTGGACTAATTTGCCTCGTATAATCAGGGAAACATAGAATGGGGGAGGTCTAACCCTTTTATTTGTCTCCACATTCCCTACTGGTTGTACTAGACTTGTGGCATTCTCCATGATAGATGGTTGATCCTTGAGTTCAATCTTCTTCTCTAATTCTTGCTGCAGCATCCTCTTCTGCATTGGTATGGTAGCAACAACATCCCACATAGAGATATTCACATTGGTTTTCTTCATTTGCTCTACCACACTGAAAGGTGCATTAGGAACTTTGGTAGAAACTTTGGGAGCTACACTTATAAGAGGTTGAGGTGGGGCAACATAAGGATCACATGCATCTTTCTTTCTTGGATCTTGTTTTTGCTGTTGTGAAGTACTTGCTTGTTCATTTGCTGCTTGTATATGAGGTGTAGCACTCAAATTTGAGGCCTGCTTAGGAGAAAGGGGGGTAGCATGTTCCATAGCTCTCTTCCTGCTTCTTGTGTTATGAGCAATGAAATCCTGGTTTACATTACAATGCTCCCCATCCTGATGATTCATGAAAGAGCAATCATCACGTCCTTGAATATATGATGCCTCCTTGGGATGATCCTCCTTGTATGATTTCTTTTCTATAGGTTCTTGGACAGTTAGGGCCATATAAGATTCTGCCTTCTGGCACATGCAATAGGTATAAGAATAGTTGCAAGAAGGACAGAAATCTTGATCTTGGGCCAAGTTATTTTGAGGGACTATAGCTCTGTTCTGATTTGAGCTTGAAGCAGAAGCATGACTATTTTGCCTACCCTGATCAAAGGGGCTATTCCACTAATTAGGAAGCCTACCACCTCTTGGAGCTTGATATTGTAGTTGGGGAGGCTTGCCACTTTGAGCTTGCTGCCTTTCTAAGGTCACCACCTTGTTACTCATTTTTTGTATCATAGAGAGACTATCCTCTAATCTCTTCCCATGGTCCTTCAACTCCCTCCCCTGCTCCTGCAATTTTTTATCCAGGGTCTTCTCTCTTTTATCTGTATTCAGCACTAGACCTTGGAGCATTTCTTTGAGCTCATCTATCCCATTTGAGGATGTAGAAGCTTGAGGGACTGGAGTAAGGGTTTGTGATGTAGATGTTGTAGGAAGAGGGGCCATTGCTGGTTGGTGATTAGGAACATCAGGAAAGAAAGGCATAGGTGGCCTTGGAGCCAATTTTCCTCCTTGTATTAGGATGTTCTCAGCTTTTATGGCTATCTCATAAGCATTAGGAAAGGTATCCCCTCCCATAGTTTGGATTGTAGTGGCAATATCACTGTTAAAAGCTCTAAGGTAATGCAAGAAGGCATTACCGAGGGTAGGTTTCACTGCAGTAGGTATTCTATCCCATGTCTTTTGAAATCTATAATTAAAGTCAGTCACACATTCATGGGGGGCTCTTTTTATTGTATTCAGTTGCTCTAATAGTGACAAATTGTCACTCTTATCCTCAAAATGTTTGCATAATCCTGCTCCTAATCCATCCCAATCAGTTATAGAACCATGAGCTAAGCCCCTATACCACTGTAATGCTTTTCCTTTTAAATATGAGGCTAGAAGTCTGACGGCAACATCATCCTCTGTAATACCATGAATATTACAGGCATTTGCTACTTCTTGGATATGCTCTAAAGGGGAAATAGAAGTCTCACCAATAAAATCAAGTATGTTTTTTAGTGCAGATACTGGTATATCATGTCTTTGGGCTAACAACAGAGGACTTCCACCATTAAAGGTGGCAAAAGCATGAACTCTTGGTTGTTCCATGTAAACAAGTGTTCTATTGATGAGCGTTGATGGAAATCTAGGCTGAGTTCGAGCAGTAGGAGGAGTAGAGATGGACCTTACAGGTATATTAACTGTTTTTTCACCCCTAACTGGTGATAATGAAATTCTAGTCCTCCTTCTTCTAGGATTTGAAAGGGAAAGCTCTTGATATTGAAATTTACCTCTAGAAGATGCCCTTGTTTCAGCTCTGGGCATAAATCACTGCAACTTTGGCCTGGAACCAGGTTTGTTGATGTTTAGAGTCGCCAAGTACTTTGAAGGACCAACCTCTTGAAGGCTTGAATACTGAAGCTACTACCTCTTCAGCATTAATCTTTGAAATTCTTCCTTCTTTGACACCAGTAGACTTTAAATCTTCAATAGGATTGTCCCACCGGGCATGCCAAAAAATGTTGTCACTTAGGTTTGCACCCTTGTCCAAGGCCTATGCGTGAGGACAACCCAGTGAAACATGGAAACAACCTCCAAGCTGTGGGACTTGAACTGCGAGGTTGAGTCTCCAGAGAAGGCCAGCTTCCTCTTACTATCAGGGCACACCTAACTACTCTCGGAAGGAAAAGGGGAAGAAGGAGATGCAGAAAACAACTCTACCCTACCTCAACTATGGAGGTGATGCACCAAAATAGAGTGTTTAGACCCATTTCTGCCCATATATGCACTATTAAACCTGAATGAAACTAAGGATATATACATACAGGCTTGTTTTGATCTAATAACCTCATGCAGATCAAGAAGCAAAACTGGATAACACAAGGAAAGAGGAATCTCACTTATATATTATCCAATAGGCAAAAAATAGATACAGTATGCAAGTTACAGATCTTGACAATACACCAATGAGAGGCAAAAGGGATGCACATACACATCAATGGCTGAAGGAGGTAAAACAGAGAATCATTCAGTTCAAAGGCACAGGGAATGTTACGCTGAGAGTTGCAGAGCAATATCAGAGAAGTCAGAAAGAGTCGACCCTTGGAAAAGATACAAAATTGCCTTTATAGTTCAGGCATAACTGAGGGAAATGATTCTGCATTAACTGCTCAACTACTGCCATTGAACCCCAAAATATCTGATCAAAGATCACACTCGAGCATGGTTCTGAAGTACAAAATCAGATATTCGACTGAAGGAATGCCTCGAGTAGACAGAAGCAGCGCCAATTAATAATCCTGACACAGTAGATGGATCGACTGAGATGGTGGAGTGTTTCCCTATGCCTTGCATTCATTTCTGGTCAGTCAGAATTGATCGCGAAGATCAAATCGCAAGATAACCTTGATCACCCTTGCTTCTTGGTTCATGAATCAACAGGGTTGAAGCAAGTCAAACAGGCTATACGAGCCAGCTGGGTCATGCAGGCCAATCACCTTTCTTCATTCCGCCACCTGGGGAAGTCTTTCGTGGTTGACCTTTCGTCATCAAACTAACTGCGCCACCCTTGTAGATATTAATATTAACTGTGACAATTACATTAACCGCCAACCACCGATCGTCCTTTTTGATCGGGCCAGCGAGACACGTGTCAACAAGGCACTATGTCGCCAACATAAACCTTGAGCGACTTACCCATAGTGAGGTGGCGACGACCATCAATTGGCCTAGATCCAACGATTGTGAAGACTCATCATACTCCATGCTGTCCTTACCTCGGGCCCATCATATTTGGCACCACCTTAGAAACTGTTGTCATATCCAACTGACACCTGGCAACACCTCAGCGACCGCACCCTGGCGAGACCTAGCCCTACTGACACGTGGTGAACTGTTGCTACATCGCTATGGTAAAGATCACACATCTTCACCATGGAAATATGGTGACAGTCGTTGATCTTCTCTAATCTAACGGTCACGAAGACCCACCTTCCTGCAACCTTCCTCCCTCGTAATTCGTTGGGCCCGTGGTACATGTGGCACTTCCTTGTTGGTTCGTCGGTCATTTAATCCCTATTGCGCTGGTGGCATGAAATACGGTTCCACCAGGACATGTGGCACCCTGTCACTACGTCGTCGATGTTATCTCTCGAGCAGTTTCTAATGGCAAGATATTGCCAGCCGTAGATCTCTGCAGATCTGACAATCGTGAAGACTCGTCTCTATGCTGGCTGAACTGCAGATCTGGCGCACGTGGTTCCCTCTGATTTGCAGCCGTGACACCAGACTCTGCCAGCTGGGAATATGAAGTACATAACCCAACCGCTCGCCTGAAACCTCATCGTTTATCTTCTCCGACCCACCAAACCTTGCCGCCGAACATGCTGACTCACCATTGTCGGCACACCTTTTCTGACGGGCGCTATGTCGTCATGGGAATTTCTCGACCAATGCGTGATAGCAACATAGCGCCTACAGAGCTGCAGAACATTTCCGATCCATGCCATCCTCTGCCCTACAAGCTGGACCCACCGGACACGCGTCGACCAGACACTATATCGCCATCGTAACCCTCGCACAACTTCATCATAGCGAGATGGGGACGACCACTAATCAGCCTTGATCTGATGGCGGAGAACTTGTGAGGCATAAAATATCATAAGGTTCGTAACTTAGGTAATTTTGATATCTTCGTGGGTATTAAAATATTAGTAATCGGGGAGGTGACCGTTGGGTGGGGTAACATTCAAATTTTTAAATTTGGTGAGGCAAACAAAATGTGGTAACAGTTATAGATTCATTACTACACTCAGGAATGGGCTCATCTTCAATCTTCAAAAGATTGAATATGAGCCCATTCCAGACTATAGTAATGAACCTCAAAGCTCCTTCAATGTGAGCATATCATGTCCTTCGGAAAATCTTTCTGAAGTTGCTCTAACATTGTATCCTTCAGACTTTAGTTTATATCTACCAATAACAAGACTACTTTGCATCATTAGAATCAGAAATAAGGAATGCAGAGGTAAGCTTTTTTGGGTTTTTGCTGAGAAAATGTTGATATTAAAGCAGTGGGGTTGCTTGGAATTTTATGCAAATTTTTATGCACAAATAGGAATAAATTGAGTTTGAAATGATATATATCAGTTGTTATCTCATTTCAAAATGTGGTTAGCTTTAGGAATTCTTTTATAAGATGTTATATGAAATGATTGCTAGCTAACACCTGCCAAGGAAACATAACTTGCTTCTTCCCACAGTGAATTCTGCTCAAGGTTTTGGCATTATGAAGTGTAGCTTAGTTCTTTATGTGCCAGTGGCAATACTAAGAATGCTAAGAGATGGCATGGTTACTCTCATTGATGTTGTTTCTTTGTTGCATTATATGAGATTCATTACTACACTCGGGAATGGGCTCATCTTCAGTCTTCAGAAGATTGAAGATGAGCCCATTCCAAGTATAGTAATGAATCTCAAAGCTCCTTTAGCCTGAGCATATGATGTCTTTCGGACGATCTTTCTAAAGCTGCATCAACATTGTATCCTTTAGGTGTTTGATTCTTCATCTTTCTTCTTTATTATTGTATAGAACAATTCTTATGCTTTAAGTTTTTTAGCATCAATTTGTAATTTCAGTCAGAAATCTCTATATATCTTTTCTTGCTAGATAGGGTTGCTTAGTTTTTATGTAAATGTCTTTGCTTTTGCAGCTTAGACTTGAATTCACCACCAATGTTCTTTATACTCAGCCAACAATATATTTGTACCAAGTATATTGCATTGTAATGGTATTGTTCATACAATTTTGATGCTTACTCAAGAATACTATTTTTATTTAGTTTTATTCACCAAGTTTCCTTTTTAGTTTGATTTTGAGTTGGTGATGCTTGAGACTCAAATGCCTACAAATACTTCATGCAGTGTCCAGTCTCAAGCCTTGATCACTAGGCAAGCTCCTAGCTCTTATTACAGTTTGCTTACTGCAATGTCACATCCGGTTTGCATGTGATTCTACTAACCTAAAGGATCCTTAACCACAAACAACAGTAGTCTCCTCTGCCCAAGATAATATAACTTTGTTTGGATTTAAATAAGAAAATCACAACAGCATTATTAGAGAGGATTTGAGTCTGCTCAGAAACTTCTTATCTAAGAAAGCCTTCCTAAGGGTTGTGAGCTTGTGTACTTCTCCTTTACATCAAAGGTTCAATGCGAGCATGTTGCTAAGACCCTTCCCAAGGTTACAAATGCAAAGTGAACTAGTTTTTAATGCTTCTCACTAGCACTAAAGCATGTTTTACTAGCCCTTTATCTAGTTGGTTCACCTTTATTTCAAATTTAATGCAGGGACGAGGAGCTCCTTGGTCAGGGTCTTGCATTGAATGATGAATTAGATCATGTGCTAGGGAAACACAACTCCATTAATAAAGGGTCTCTTGTTACATGAAAAAGAACAAAAGAGAGTAAACTAGAATAAATTTGGTAACTTTCCACATTTCAAATGTGGATTATACCTTTGAACTATTGCATAGAGAGAGAGAGGGGGGTAGGGTGTTGCAGAACTATTGCATAGCCAAGGAGACAAAAAAAGAGCCTCCTTGTCTCCCCTTCCCCCACATGTGAGAGAGAACACTATTGCATAGAAAGGTACGTAGGCAACAGAGCAAGAACATGCACTAGATTTTTCCCTAAACTAGGTGTTCCCAAAGGTAAATAACTGAGGCTGTTCCACTTGTTTATTTCCATATTTTCCATTTGAATGTATGCATTAGAATCTATTATCAATAACTCAGTATAATATTTGTGTTGGTGACTTTGTCCATTGGAATTGGAATGTGGAAGACAGGTATGTGCCAACATTTTATTCTATTTGAGAGCACATGCTTTTCCCTCTTTTTTTATGGTCTATGGCAATTCAAATGACTATTAGAAAAACCAATCTCAAAGTTCAGAATGATAGAATGATAATATCTTCATGAGTTGATTTATAATCTTGTGTCATTAACATTGAAATATAAGTATAATAGGTTAAATTGTAGGTTCAATTCAGGGAGGGGTTAGGGTACATCTTGTTTGTGAATTCTTGTAATTTTTAAACGTAAAGAATTAGTTTTTGGGTAGATTGTTATTCATGATCTTTGCCTTTCCACTGGTCTATTAGCAGTTGCTTTCCTAACATGGTGCTTCAGTGCCTGATATACACAAAACCTCTTGTAGCCTATCTACTCCATGGATCACATTCTCAAAAATGTATGTTATCATTTCTCAGTAGATTTATCATTAGACATAGGCATTGCAATATTAGTTGCGGCTTGCAAAAACAATAACCTATACTATTTGTTGGGTCTGCTCGGGTTAGAAGAAAGACTGGTGCTTCATGTGTGAGCTTGAGTTTCTTGTCTCAAGGGTGAGAGGAGGAGATGGTGCCTTATCACCAATTAGAATACTTTCTAGAATTAAAAACATTGGCAATCACCTTGGATATGGAAAACAAGAAGATGCTCATGAGTTTTTGAGGTAACATGAATTGTAAAGTGCTTAGAGTCTTTCAATTTTTAAATCATACCGACATATATCAAGATAGAAATGCTCATAGAAAGGAGTATTTAAGGATATGCTACAAATTATGTGCACACAAAAATTAATCTCCATTGATGTGCTTAAACATACTTACATGGCACACACATGCATGCTCGCATGTGTGCGTGCACACACAGATTGATATCTTATTTTTCTTTTTCCTTTTAGATTTGTAGTTGATACTATGCAGTCGATATGCCTTGATGAAGCTGGTGGAGAGGAAGCCATTCATCTAATAGCACATGTGACTATGTTCATTCAACAAACATTTGGTGGTTATCTTCAGTCAAAGGTGGTGCTAGTATTAACTTTAAAATGTAAAAATGTCAATGAACAAATACATGTGATTTGTGGATTTATATTATCAAATTTATTTCTATATAACGAGTTCATATTAGGGGAGTCGGCCTGGTGAGCTGACATGGCGAGTCGGCTTAAAGTGGCGAGTTGGTGGGGCAAGTGGGGGTGACTTGGTGAGCTGACCTGGAGAGTTGGCTTAGGGGGCGGACTTGGTGAGTGAACTTAGAGAGTCGACTTGGTGAGCGTACTTCAATTGTCAGCTTGGTGAGCTGACTTGGGGAGCTGGCCTAGTGATCTAACATGGTGAGTGGGCTTAAAGTGGCAACTTGGTGGGGCAAGTTAGTGAGCTGACTTAGCGAGGCCACTTAGAGACGTGACATGGCGAGCTGACTTGGTGAGCAAGCTCGATGAGCAAACCTAACAACTGACCTTGATGAGGCACTTTGGTGGGGTGACTTGATGATTGAACTCAGAGAGTCAACTTGGCGAGCATACTTGCACTAGTACATTTGGGTTCATTTTTTGACCTTTATTGGTCAAATTTTTGACCCAATTTTTGACCAAATTTGACCAACCCATTGGTCAAAATTTTTTGGTTGAAATTTCAACCAACTCATTGGTACATGATTTGTCTCAATCATATAACTAATTATATATTCTTCATATTAGTTACTGTCGGTGTTTTTCAAGCATTCTATAAAACAGTTCACATGCCTTGCATATGATATGACATTTTGCATGCATCCTACACTCTCTTTCATCCAGCTAATGATGGATTACGCAGAGTCCTCTGAAACCATGATGCTAAAAAACACACAATCAAATCCAAAATGAACTTGCACTACAAATGGATTGTGGAAATATGATATTGGTAAAATTGCATGCATGTCTACTAGGACAATCACAACTTAAACATACATTTGTCCTAGTAGACATGCATGTAAAATTAACAATATCATATTTCCACAATCCATTTGTAGTGCAAGTCCATTTTGGATTTGATTGTGTGTTTTTTAGAATCATGATTTCAGATCACTTTGTGTAATCCATCATCAGCTGGATGAGAGAGTGTAGGATGCATGTAAAATGCCATATCATAAGCAAGACATGTGAATTGTTTTATAGAATGCCTAAAAAAAAATTACACCTAGCTGTTGGTGGAAATTTCCACCTTCGTTGGTCAAAATTTCCACCAACTCTTGGGCTTTTTCTACCTTTGTTGGTGGAAATTTCCACCAATGCTTAAATTTTTTTCTACCTTTGTTGGTCGAAATTTCCACCATCGTCTAAATTTTTTTTCCACCTTTGCTAGTTGAAATTTCCACCAACGTGAAATTTTTTTTCTACCTTTCTTGGTTGAAATTTCCACCAACGTCTAATTCTTTTTTTCCACCTTTGTTGGTTGAAATTTCCACCTTCATTGGTCAAAATTTCCACCAACGTCTAATTTTTTTTTCCACCTTTCTTGTTTGACATTTCCACCTTCATTGATCAAAATTTCCACCAACGCCTAAATTCTTTTCCACCTTTGTTGGTCAAAATTTCCACCAACGTGAAAAAAAATTTCTACCTTTGTTGGTCGAAATTTCAACCAATTCTTGTTTGAACCCATATAATGGCTTTGGTAGGTTTTCAACCAATTGATTGGTCAAAATTTTGACCAACCAGTGAGTTGGTTGAAATTTTGACTAGAAAAATATCAACCAACGGGTTGGTCAAAGTTGGTCAAAAATTGGGTCAAAAATTCGATCAATAAAGGTCAAAAAATGAACCCAAATGTACTAGTGGAGGTGGGGGAATCACCTAATCTATTGGATTGGGTGATCATAATTTCACGATTTGTATTGTTGCTTTTATCATATTTCCTCTTCGAAGTTTGATCTATTTGAGTTCTTACTTCTTTTGCATTGACATTCACTTTTCCATTATTCTCTTCAACATTAGTTGATGGTGTTTGGTTCATACAATCTCTTCTTAGGTGACCAACCTTCTAATAGTGAAAACATATTGGTCCAAAGTTCCTCCAGTTTCCTAATCTTTCTCTAAGATTTATCCTTGCACAATTTTTTGCAATGTGTCCATACTTTCTGCGCAATTAAAAAATCACCCAAGTATTATAACCCAAATTTATGGTATTACCTTGCTTAGGTGTTTTTCCTTGACCTTTAGGTGTTCAATTGTTCTTTTCTTTAGATCTACACTCTTGTGCCTTATGTCCATAGTCTTAACATGTATAATAGTAACCTTCGAATCTAGAAGTAAATGGTGTCTTATTCACTTTTGATCTACATTCATGTGCTTCCTATCCATGTGCTTATTGCAATTAAAACAAGTTCAATGGAATTTGTGTTTAGGACATGACTTACCAATTTTTCTCCTACAACCATTTGTTGTATGGCCTAGTTTTAAAGAGTGATAGCATGTAGGCTTCTTATTCTTTTGTTTTTCTATCACATTCCTTTGTTATCCTTCTTTGATGATTCTCCTTGCTCGACACCTAATAGGAACTCAACATAGTCTAATATAGAAGTGTTATGAAGTCTCCGTCATGCATTCATTTGTTCATTAAGAAATCTCATAGCCTCTTTAGGTTTTTTCGTCCTTTCCATGATCTCTTTTTTAGCTCTCAATTCACTCTTTAGTTGATGATATTAGATCTTAGATTTAAAATCTCTTCCACCTTTCTTGAAATCTCATGATTAGTAGTTAGTAATTGATTGACCATGTCAAATTGATTGTGAGTCAACCTCTATATCTCATTGATCCTTTCATTAAGAATTATAGCCATCTACCTTTTGTCTTCCTTAGTCATTTTCTTGTCTTTTTCAACCATTTTCTTTTCTCCAGTCACTTTACATCACGTATTGATTGTATTTCATGTTCTCTTTTCAATGCCCCTACTTCTTCACTCATAACTCTTGTTCTTCTCCAACAAATCTACTATGGTTGCATCAAATTCAATAGAACTGCCTCATCCAATTATTCTTCAATAGTTTCTTGTTTTTATTGTGTGTGATTTTCTTGAATTTCCATTTCTTTCCTTCTCTTCAAGGATTTCCTCAATGTCTCCTTTACAATATTAACTTTTTCAAATTAAAGATGAACATCAAGCTTTTGGTTTACAATGATCTTTCTGAGTTTGTTGGCTTCCAATTTCCAATCTCTTTAACTCCTAAGTGGTTAGACTTATGCCAAGGGTACACAACTCTGATACCATTTTTTGGGAAATATAATAGGGAGAGTAAGACACTGATAGTGGGGTGAATCATAATCTACAAAACTTTAATATTTCAAACATGAGCCGTATTTGATATCTCTATCACAAACCCTCTTTTAAAAATTAACCTTATACCAAATCAAGCATTCACTTTAATGCAATATCAAATCTAACATCTAATAACATGAATAACAGATAAGAAATAACTCAAGACATGAAACCAGATATAGTAACATAGAAACCCTCCAAGGTGAAGGTAAAACTATGGTAGGGATGACACCCACAAACTTCTTTAGTATTGCAACAATAAAGTGTGTTTGTTAAGGCTACAAGGTTTGATCATTTTTAATGATCTACCTTGTGAGGGGTTTGCCCTATTAAAGGCTTACACAATTGTTAGTTCTACCTTGATTAAAGGATTTTACATCACAACTAAGGAATTAGTCTATTAGGATATTTATAAAGGCTTGTTAGGACCACTCTATTAAGATATTTACCTAAAACACCTATTAGAATGTATTAATACCTAATCCTTTGGTGTGCACTTCAATGTTGATGATAAATCTCCTCTATCCAATGTAACATCACATCTTTGTGACTGATCTTCAATGACCCCTCACTACACTACTTAGTCACCTCTACGTTTCATCTCTCTGATTTACCTTAAACTTTGGCATCCACACTTCTAATTCACAATCTCTCAATCGCACACACATGAATTAGTTTTAAAACATCTCCTTAAATCATTGTTCAAAGAAGCTTTTAGATCATGATCAATGATATAGACTCATCCCTTTTTCCACTTAGTCCTAATTTTTCTATTGGTGGATTACCTTTTGTATGAATTAATGATCTATGATTGCACGTATAATTTTCTCCTTGATTAACTCCTTGATCTATAAAACATGCTTCCAAGTCAACAAAAATGGTTCACATAAGATTTTGTGACATTACAAACTCATATACAAAAATTTTCTCACTCAGGACTAATAGTCTTCTGATGCTTGGCAGATATTGTTCTTCATGTTGTCCCTCAAATTTAACTCTACTTATCTTAAACTAAAATTCTCCCTATCTTGCTCGACATTCATTGTATCTTGAATCACTCAACATTTATTGTATTCCTTCTCCGATTTGTTTGGTTTTTATGTTAGCTCGACACTAACTAAAGTGATAGGTGACTCTTATGTGTAGTTAGTGCTAACTAGTGGTTGGCATGAGCTATTTTTGTACACTTCATCATTGTACTTGCTCAACCTATATAGTGGCTCGGTCACAATGTTGACTGACCAACATTTCCTAGATAATGACTACGTATTTTGCACTGATAGGCAATACTAAGACTACATTTAAGGTCAACAATATAATTATTAAATAAATCAATAAAGTGAAATCAAAATGAACTAACAATTTTTTTATTCAATTATTTTTATAATTGTAGTTTTTTTTAATTGTTAAATGGCTGAAGCCTTGAATGATTTTATTAATTTTAAAAATAAAGATTACATCAGCTTGACTCTGTTTAAACAGGCACTAGTAGGAAAGAACAGAGAAGAAAACCTCTAGTCTCACCCGAGACATAAAGTCCTATATAATTACATCTCAAAAGGGGCATACCCCAGTGAGAACATGACCTATTAGATAAAATTTCAAAATTACAACATAGCAAGGGGCATACCCCTGCCAACATAATAGCAATTATGGATATAAACTATTAATAGAAATATCAGAATTCATATAATCTGATGTCCATAATCACCTCTATGTGCATAGATCTCTTGACTAGGGCAACACTCCTTCCATAAAACCTTGAATGATCAACAAGGTTAGTATATGAAATAAACATTCATTAGAAAAAACCACCTATATGCATCTAAGATTTTGATAGTCTTGTGCTCAAAAAATGGAGGTTAGTAAAGATAAAAATAGAGTGCTCAAAATTTGGAGTTCATCTAAGCCTATGCATTTACACAAAACAGAGTACAGATAGTCTCATGGTGAAATAACTATCAAGCCTAATCCAAACCATGTTGCAGACCCTAACCTCTAGCAGAGATCTCTGAAAGTCTACAGAATGAATTTACATTGGATTTGAGTTACTCCTAACACCAGATTAAAATTCATAGCCATAGCTAATTCACCATACCAAGTCAACTAAATAAGGATAAGAAACAAACAATCTTAACACCTCCTTTTTTCCATTCTCGAAACTGATCACTAATAGAGCTTGATATAGATTTTGTTTTAGGCCATGAACAATAAAGAAAATTTGAAGCCAAACCCTAGCCTTAAGGAGACAAACAATAATCTAAGATATTAAACAAGGAATATTAGATCTACCATCAAGCTGTGTCTGTGGGACATAAGCTGAAGCTATATCACCTCCTCTAGTCGAATATAGAGCCAAGAAAACCCCTAAAATCGAACAGTTACATCTTAATCAAGTCTAAAAATTTCTCAGAACTTGCCCTAATAATAGAGCATCACTAATTAGAGACAAAATCTTGAAGAGATCTAAAATCCTAATTCTAACATATGGTAATGAACGAAGAAAAACCTGCAAAGCATGATACTAGCTACGAATAATGAATAGGTAAATTAAACCCAAATTTAAATTATAAACTATTTCAGACATAAAGAAAATAAAGCATTAGTAATTAAAATTTTAAAATAGTATTCTAAATAACTTTAAGTCCCAAAGCATTCAAGAAAAAGATTAATAGACAATCATTAATATTAAACATACATCTTATATTCAACCAAGTATCAGTACATATTTATAGAAGAAGGTATAATTACAAATGTTTACGATACAGAGCTACATACATAGACTAAGCTTACAATATAATAGGTATATATAAGCCATTATCGAACATTTAATAGCTTGGATTAGCCTATAACCCACCCAAACTATACATGGTACCTTATCTATCTGCTTATAAATAAAACCTTAAATATACTTAAGCAAAACCCACAAAAAACAATAGAGGCCACACCTTATTTCCAAACCACCATGATGACTTCAAGTATGTTGTTAGGGTTCTCAATGTGAAAATTAGGAGGGAATTCAAAACCAATCTTAGCCCTACTAGACTTTTCTGAATTTGGCATGCAAAAATTTAGGGCATCCAAGTTCTCAAAGTTCACTCTCGATTGTATGTAGGCCTTGGACAGAGTAAGATAGTTCATTAACCAATCCCTGTTATCATCAACTATGATTCCTCGTCAACAGAGGAGAAAATGGATGATGGCCTCCATTTTAGGCCATTCACAATAAAAAGCCAAGCTCTCCCGAATCACTAGAGATGGATGCCAAAAACCAGTTTCCAATTTAGGGGCACCCAGCGGTAGTTTCATATACTTCTTTGGAAATGGAATACAGAATTTTTTGTCAATACTTTTAGCGACTTTCTCCAATCCCTACCTCCAAGTTGGGACAAATATATCAGAGCAAAGTCTTATTATAGCCTTAGCTTCCACCTTTGCCCTCACCATGCATCTGATGAAGGAGCTAATGATGCACTATTGGTCCTCCAAGTGAATTGGTAGTCAAAGACCCCTTCTCTGATGGCTCTGCTAATAGTGATTCATGACATGTCATCAGCCAAGTTGAGGATCCTGTTCCATCACTCTGGTTTCACATTTCCACAAAATGTCATAGTTGTATTTTTGGATGCATGAAAGAGATAGATATTTTTTTCATGTTTACAAAATGAGGTCAGTAGATGATAGTGTGAACAAGAGATCCCAGATAATGACAAAAGAAGCCTCTAGAAAGGTCTTAGCGGTGATGTCATCCAATGATGTAGCCTGTTCTAGCTCAACATTATCTTTCCTTGGCTTCAATATGATGGAAACTTCACTGAAGTGACCGAAGCCAGCAATGCACTTAAAGGCTAATGAAGGGCCATCCTAATTCATGATGGGGAATAAATTCTACTAGCAAACCCTTGCATCAAATGAGATACCGTTAAAACTATAGCAAATTAAGACATTCTACATGGAAGTGAATCAGGAAGATTGATATTACTAAGATAGACATAACACGACATTCTATGTGGAAGTGAATCAATAAGAGTGCTACTATCTTAAACCTTTGAATGATCATAGATGAGATCAATAAATGTGAGCTAATGAATATATATATATATATATATATATATATATATATATATATATATATATATATATATATATATATATATATATATATATATAATATTTATATAAAATTATCTATACATATATGTATATATCTATATTTATAAGTATATGTGTGTGTGTGTGTGTGTGGGAGAGTCAAAAGTGAGCTTTTATATATATAGATGAAGAAAACTGAAACTAAGAAAATACTTGAAGAAGAAAGTAAGCTAAGAGGATAGGGCACAAACTAGAATACAAAAACCACCATCATTCTGGCAAAGGTGAAGGATCCTTAATGATTAAAAAATTAGCTCCATCGGCCCCCAAATTTGCTAAACTATCCAATATCCAATTGCCTTCGCTATATATGTGACAGATCCTACAATCTACTAACTTATCTAGAAGAGCGAGGACTTCTTCTAGATTGGAGTTGAGTACCCAATTGGGGGTTGATCATTTTCTAATTGCATTTAATATGATTTGTGAATCTTCGTCTATAATAACTTTGGTTAATTTCAATTTGTGGCACAAATGAAGTCCTTATTTCAAAGCTTCTAATTTTGCAATATTATTAGAAGTAGGTTTAATAGACAAATTTTTTGGCTATCTAGTGACCATCCTCATCATTAATGATGCATCCAATGCCGACTGTGCTAGGATTGCCTCGGGTAGCACTATCAAAGTTCAATTTAGCACACCCATTCAGACGAGGGACCCATCTATAGTTAGCTCTAGCCTTCTTACTATTGTTTAGATAAAAAAGGGGGAGTTGATCAATTTAGACCAATTCTTCTTCATTTTCTCATCCCATATGGAAAAGGAGCCTTCCTCTTTCTGGGTATTTCTGAGATGCAAGTTAGTAGTTTCTACAATACTAGCTTCGATTTTTATAATTAATTCTTCAATTTCCAATTCTTGGTTACGGAAGATATGCTGATTTCTTTCCTTCCAAATTTTCCATATCAGAATGGAAGGACAAATGTTCCATATTTTATTGTAAACACCCTTGACCTGGCTAGTGGGCCATCCCTTGAGAAGTTTAGGCAAAGAATTTGGGAATGGTGTCAACCATCCCAACATACTCCTAAGCCATTCCCAACATTTCTGAGAAAAGGGACAGCTAAATAGGATGTGATCAGAGTCTTCATTGTTTTGCTTACATAAGACACATCTAGATGGACCTTGCAAACCAAGCTTCCTCAACCTATCCATGGTTAGAATTATGTTTTGGAATGCTAGCCATCAGAAAAATCCTACTTTAGGAAGACATAAAGAGTCCCAACATAGCTTGAGCGAAATATCCACATTGTCCCATCTATGAGAGGCTAAGATGGCCCTATATCCATTTTTCATGCTATAATTACCATCGTTAGAGGCTACCCATATAAGTTCATCTTTCTTCTCAGATTGCCTAATCCTTCTATCTTCTAACAACTTTTCACATATTTTAATTGATTCAGCATCCACATTCAAGCCCTCCAAAGATTTCCACACCCATTTTGGTTTACCATTATCATAAACCATGGTCCTATAGTCCCGAGCTCTGATTCCCCATAGAGAAATTAATTTGTCTTTGACATTCTTAATTGTGCAACTAAGATGCAAAGAAGGGTGACCATCCCATGAGTCTTCCCAAAACAATGCCTCATTGCCCTTACCTACAGCCCAAGTCAAGTACTTTGAGATTAAATGTCGACATTTAAGCATAAAGTTCCAACATTCTGACCCTTTCAGAGGGTGTTCCATACTGAAAATTGATAGAGGATCCTCCTCATTTAGGTATTTATTGTATATTATTTTGGCCCATTTGTGATCTCTATCCTTATAGAGGTTCCAAATGAGTTTTGCCCCTAGTGCTTCATTTTTCCATTGTAGATTCTTGATCCCTAAACCACCTAGGTCCTTAGGTTTGTAGATTTTCTCCCATTTAATGAGTGCCATTTTTTTGTCCTCTTAACAATCTTTCCAAAGAAAATTTTGCATTTTGGATTCGAATTTAAGGAGGTTCCATTTGGACAATGACAAGTAAGATAATGTGAAGGTCAGAATGGCTGATAATATTGATCTAATCATAGTACATTTTCTGACCTTTGTTAACCATCTATCCTTCCAATAGCTGAGTTTGGCATCCATTTTTTCCAAGGTATTATAGCACACCTTATTGGATTTCATCCCTTTTTCTAGGGCAATTCTTAGATACTTGCAGTGGAATCGACCTTTTTTGTATCCCATGATTTTGCATACCTGTTGTTCCAATGCTAGTTTTGTATTCATAATGTAAATCTCATATTTAAGCTCATTAACTTTTTGACCAGAAGCTTCCATATATGCTTTGATAATGGATTTTAGACCCAGAGCCTCATCTATCCTACTCTTGCCCAGCAATATGGTGTCATCAACATATTTTTGGTGAGTGATATTGGGCATATTTTTAGTGGCCAAAATACTTGAGATTTTTTGCCTATTATATGCATCATTCACTACTCTCCCAAATGCTTCAACCATGATGTTTTAAAGGGAGGGGGATAATGGGTCTCCTTGTCTAATGCTTCTAGATATATCAAAGTAGCCTTCTGGTGTTCCGTTAATGAGAATCAAGATTTTGGCGATAGATATGAATTTGTAAATAAGATTGATCCATTGATTAGAGAAGCCAAAAGCTTCCAAAACCTTACAAAGAAATCTCCAATCAACCGTGTTGTATACTTTTTGAATATCCAATTTCATGAACATACATGGCTCTTTGTTCATACGTGCTGAATGGATTGTCTCTTGAAATTTATATAATTGTAGTTACATATTTTCTGAAGATATTAAATAATTCAAAAAAATAGTTCTTATTAAAAACAATTCTTTGAATCATTCTTGTCAATTGTGATTATTTTTGAATAAGTGATATTCATCATTAATATTATCATAATGTAAGAAGTATGTAACTTAAGCTATTTTAAGAACAAGAAGATTTGCAGAATTCATATGAAAATATCTACTTTTATGGTTTGATATTTTTGCACCAAGATTTTAGATCACACAATTTTGTGAATCATTCTTGTCATTTATGATTAATTTTTAATAAGTGATATTCATAATTAGAATAATCATAATTTAAAAAGGATGTAACTCAAATAACTAGATAAGCTATCATCCATTGATTACCTATGTTTGCAAAAATGTAACAGATGCACGCTGTTGCCTGTTTCAATGGCAACAACTCTTTTCAATAGGGAAACACTCCATGAAGAATACAATAAAACTTATAACAAACAATTTATTGTGTGTGTCAAAAAATTATTTAAATTTATAACATACTATTTTCAAGGAATATGTTGATAGGTTTTTTAACTTGAAAAAGCATAAATGAAGATTTGGATAATAAGAGGAAGTGTTTAAAAATGATGGTCTACAACATGTAGTGTTGAAGAAGGAAGTTTTGTAGATAGTAGCATAGATTTTGGATGAACTAAAGTTACATTAGTTTCACAACATTCACATCTCCAATAATTGATATAGAATGAACATAATCAACTTGCATTGTAAAATTATTTATGTATTTACCAAAAGTTTATATATATTATAGATAAGAGCACATATCTGTATTACATCTTGGATAGTAAAACTAATTCCACTGTCTTTCTTTTGCATTTTCTAAAGAACACGTAAATTGAGATTACAATTTTTTGCAGCCACACATTTATATCCAAACAACAATATTGTCAACCATCATATTTACAATATATTTTCTCAAATCTATATGTTGATCACCAAGTTAGAATTTAAATATTTTTATTAATTTGATCCTCCATATTGCAATTCTAAAGCAAGAATAATCTTACATTTTTGAAGCTAGAAAAAGCTCAAAAATATATATTTTTTATATCAATTAATTGAAATGAAGTGGTAAGAGTAAGCTTAAAATTTATCAATAATGGAGCGAAGCCTAGATTAAACATTATTGTTTGTTAGAATTAATTATTGTTTTGTGTTAAGCTCAAGCATATTGAAACTCAAGACCTCTCACATGAGAGGCTCACAAGTTACTATTGTGTTGTATGCTTTTGCCTATTTATATAAATAATGTTATAAGTGAAAAGAGTGAAAATTTTACATTAAAAACTACTCTGAATGTCTATAAATATTGAACTAAATAAAATTAATAGATAATTTAATATAAAAATCAATAAAATAATAAAATAGTAATGATTTTTCAAATTTATTCTAATAATTATTTTATAATAAGAAATTCAATCTACAACCACGTTATTTCAATATTACCAAATCGTATTATAAGTTTCTTATCATTAAAAAAATTAATGGCACAAATTTATTCCTTTAATCTAAATATAAATATATGAAAACCATTTTTAAAAATACAAAACAACTAAACTAAATTTATAAAGACTTGTCATGGACACATTCAAAACTCGTTTGAATAGGAGTTCATGATAGATATCCCACCGAGAAAACTTTTTATTTCAATATTATTAAAGATTTTTAAATTGTTACAAGCTTGAGCATAAACCATATCAACTGTATTATTTACTTGAGAATAATAAATTTTAAAAGTTTCAAATCGTGTAAATGAGACCCACTAAAGTATGTCAATTAAAACAATACACTTTCTAATTTTTATGAAGCTTTAGACTAATAGAGCAGAGTGATCATAAAAAAATGATTATATTTTTGTGGTTCAAGATTTACAAAGATTGTAATTTTGTAATCTCAATAAAAAATAACTTACAACAAGTGATGCAAAGTGTCAAAGTTGTCGTCAATATTGTACTGCATTTAAATCTTCAAAAATGTATAAGGTTTTGTGATTCAAGCGGAGAAAATTGTGAGTTCTTAGTATTAGCCTTATAGAGGGGCCTTCTTAGAAAAATGTTATTTAAACATGTCGTACATGCACTACTATTGAAAGTTTTCTCTCATCTTCAAATTTTTTGTTGAGTTTACGTGTTTTGTAGGAACTAATAATATGTGTGAGTTGGATTGTGATAATTTTGCATGACAAATATGTATTTATGTTAAGCTTGTTTTGAGCACATCTTAAAGAGCCATCTTATTGTTGTAATAAGTAACATATCGATATTAACATTATTAATTTGAAATCTTATTAACAATTAGAAAACTAAATAAATTCTAAAAATAAATTAAATGTGGAAATTATATAAGACCATTTAGTGTAAAATTGACAATATCTATATTTTGGAAAAAAACTCATTGATAATAATTAATATAATTTATTTTCTATTAGTTTAAAAAATTATGAAGTTAAATAATATGTCAATAAATGATATTTATTAACTTAATTATATTTAATTCTAATATTATAAAAATACACAAGTCAATATAATATGAAAAAAAAAATTTAATTCATTAACTCAATTATAAAAAGATAAAGTTAAATTAATGAATGGCATAAAGTTGCCACAAAATGACATCTTTTCATATGTTGTCAAAAAATCTAATTAACATTTGGTAATTGTAAAAAGATAAATTTGTCATTAATGAATGACATGACATGACATATATATTGTATTTTTGTTGGGGAAAATTGATTGTTATCCCTACCAAAATTGGCATAGACCAATATAATTAGTGAAAATGTGACTTATAAAATCTTTTTTAAAAAGATATAAACATTGAAATTCCATTTAGCTTTTTAAATTCTATTATGTGATTGGTCAATTTAATTAGAAAAGTGAATTGAATGGATGTAATAGTATCACGTGCCTTTGACAGGAACTAATAAAAAACATCACCAAACCACACTTTATAGCATACCTTTCCAAATTTGAGAAAAAAAATAGAACCAATACCTTTCTAAAATTTAGACAAACTAGAACCAATCTCCTTATAAGTACAGTCTATTCATAGTAAAGAATACTTAAGCTTACATGCCTAGGCTACATAAAGATTCTAAGAAAATAAAACTCATCAAATGATGGCTTGCAAATCATGTCTCCATAAGGAAATATTCTAGAAATTTATTTGGTTTAAAATGAGCCTTGATACCAAGACACAAGCTACAAAATAATTAATAGTTAAGTAGTTGCATGAGGTGTTCTCCTAAGTCATCCATATACTTCCTTTTTTTTTGAAGCACCCATTTTGCTAGCGCACAGTCTTGAAGAGTGCTACCATGTGTTCTTGCGGAGAGGCATCAAAATTCCAACTTGCATTATATTGGATTGAAGGAAATTTGAAGTCTGTTTGAAATAAGAATAAAGCCCTAATTGATACACATTGTCTGTCATTTTCAACTATTTAAAGCTTAAAATATTAAAATAAAAAGAATGATGAAATATGAAAGATCCATTGGTCTAAGCGAACAAGAGATGCATTCCTTAAGTGTTTTATACTCTTTTGAATGTCCAAATCTTCTGATGTTGATATTGGACAAATATAACACATCCCAAAAAAAAATTGTTATAGATATAAGATCTCAATTATCCTACATCTCAAATATCCTACAACACTATCAATAATTCTAAAGCCTAATTTATTATTGCAATGCCCATTTATCATAGTCCTTTAGGCATTTGGTTTTGTCTACTAAGTATGCAAAATTATATCCCAACTTGTATCCACCTCTTCGCTAGCTATCATTATTAACAGGGCTCCAATTGATTTCTTCAAACCATCAAGAGGCTTAAGGCAAGGAGATCCCCTTTCTCCCATAATCTTCATCATCATGGTAGAGTGTATAGGCAAATTGATTTAGAGAAAAAGGCAAGAAGGGTCCATGAGAGGAATTAATCCTTCTTCAGAGCATTTATCTTTCATTCACCAATAGTTTGTGGATGATATAATAATGAGAAGAGAAGCTTTGGTCTTGGAGGTCAAATCAATGAAAAGCTTACTAGATATGTACACCAGGTAAACTAGCTAGCTTATTAATTGGGCAAAAAGTTTGGTATTCTTTATCAATACTCTTGTAGACAGACAAAGGAAAATTGCAGGAATTCTTGGTTGCAGGGTTGGAAGCCTTCCTTCGAGCTATCTTGGACTCTTGTTGGGGAATAAGCCACCACATTCTTTCTGGAATGGGCTTATTGATAGGTTCAACAATAAGCTAGTAGGTTGGAAAGGAACCACTCTTAGCCAAGCTAGTAAATGCCTTCTAGTGAGGTCCACCCTTTAGAACCTTCCCATGTGTGCCTTGAGTCTCTTTTGGATTCTTGTCAAATATGCTGAGAAAATGGAAAAGATCCAAAGAGATTTTCTTTGGTCTGGATTGGAAGAACATAAAAGATACCCCCTTATGGCCTGGGATAATGTTTGCCTCCCTAAGTGTTATGGGGGCCTAGGAATAAGAAAACTTAGGCATCTCAACAGTGCCCTCCCAACTAAGCAGGTTTGGAGTATATTTGATAGCACTAGAGAATGGAGATATATTTTGGTGGATAAGTATATTAGGAGACCTTCTCTAAGATATTTTCTCAATGATTCTGACATCCCGACTAGCTCGATTATATGGAACGAGATCTTAAAGACTAGAACCCTAGCTAATTCTAAGGCCAAATGGAAAGTGGGAAATGGAGAGAACATCCTCTTTTGGCATGATAATTGGCTAATTTAGGGCCCTCTCATTAAAAATCCCACCTATGATAACGGGGCCAATACCTATATAATGTTATTTAGAATGAAAGTAAGTGACTATAGAGTGGACTAGGGATAGAGACACCTGTCCTTGATATTGAATGATCTCAAGCCGATAATGGTGATGCTAAAATTTTTGGTTTTTGAAAAATAACAAGGATGAACTGATATGGGAGAGCAACCCAAGAAAATCCTAGTTGGTGGCTTTGGGGTACAGCTCCCTTTGGAGTCTGAAGGAGAAACATATTTGGACTAAGGCTTGGATGCCTAGGCTTACCCCTAAAATCAACATTTTCTTCTAGCTGATGCTTCAAGATAAAATTCTCACTCTGGACAACTTGGCAAAAAAGAGGTCAGTATATCCCTAACAGATGTATTCTTTGCAAGCACCACTTGGAGACAGTAAACCACATCTTCATCCATTGCCCCTATGCCATGGAGGTCTAGGACTATCTCATCAAGAACTATGGTTTCAGTTGGTGTAAGCCAAGGAATATCCTAGACTTCTTTTGCTAGTAGGATAACACATCCAAAGGCACGAATCTACAAAGTATAAGCACATGGACTTTGCCCCACTTCTGTTGGGGAGTATGGAAAGAGAGAAACAATCAAATTTTTAGAGATAGAGAGGCTCTTGCTAATGTGCTTGTAGATAAAATCAACAACAACCTGAGAGAAAATTTTCTTATCAAGAAGGGTGGTGATCCTGCTAAAGGGGGTAACAGTAAGGACAAAGAGAAGGATAGGAAAATGAAAAGATAGGGGATCAAGTAGAGACTCCCCCCTGAAGTCTGGCATAAAGCCAACTTCGACAAACTAGCCAAGGGCAATCTTGGTCCTACTAGATGTGGGGACATCATAAGAAACAACCATGGTGTGGGCATAGCTACTCTCTCCCACCCCTTGGGAAACTAGAAAAATCACTATGTTGAAGCCATTGCTGCTCTCCAAATAGCTAAACTGGCACTAGAAGTGGGAGTCAAACACCTATGGCTAGAGGGGGACTCAAACAATATCATCAGATGCATAAAAGGTGATCTCCAACCTACCTAGACCATTGCAAAAATAGTGGAATAAATCCACACAACCCTTGGCAAATTTGATAGTGTACATGTTAGCCATGAGTATAGGGAATCCAACTCAGTGGCTGACTAGTTTTCCAACAAGGCAGTCAAGAATGAGACAGTGAGAATATGGACCATTGGAGGGAATATTTTGTTAGTCGCGAAAGGTCTAATTGATCAAGAGAGGATCCAGAGAGGTACGGGAAAAATCCCCAGTTAATTATGGAAACTAATGCAAAAATGTGGACAAGCCAATGTATTTGTGGAAAGTATGGGGTGAATTGGTGGATGATGCATTTGATGTCTAATCACCATTTTTTATGGGTTGCTTATTTTATTTTCCATTTTTTTGGAATTGAAAGAAAAGGTGGTTTTGGAAAAAGCAAACAAAGGACCAACAAAGGTGTAAAAAGAACTATGTTTATGCAAAAGGCAACCACTTAGCTTATCGAGATGGTGGGAGAACAAAGCATAAGGGAACTAGTATGAGAGGCAAAGAAATGGAAATAGAGAACCAAGGTTTAGGAGAAACTTGACAAGGGAGGCATCACTAACTACATTGCCAAGCTTCATGGGTATGACTCAGTGGTTACCAATATCATGGTTCATTCTTGGAAGCATGGTAGGGTTAAGATTGATGTGGTTTTGTATCATGTTGATCTGGGGGTCATTGCCCATGTTATTGAAATCCCTGATGAGGGTTTGAAGTTATATAGAGATAAAAATGTTTCTACTAATGTGGTGAAGGATTTTGACAAGAACGCATAATAGGAGCTGGTGAAAAGTGAGACTTACTATGAGATGGACTCAATCAAGAAGCTATGGAGGTATGTGCTGAGGGATATAATTGAGTTTATTTCTTTGGATATGAGGTTTGATAGAGTTAGAACCCACAATTTTGTACTGCTTAACCACTTTTGTTATGGAGGTAAAGTATCTTTTCCTTTTTACCTATATTCTTTTATGAACAAGAATATTTTAGGATATAAGAAAAAACCCAGTGCTAACCTTGCCTTGCATGAGGGTTTGCTTCTTTTTCTCTTTGAACATTTTAAAGCCTAGTCTAGGAGTAAGCCTTTGCATCACATTGTGGCTACTTCTAAGGAGACAGGGAGCTCCAATTTCTCCTCAGACACAGAGGGAAATCAAAGCTTAAGTTTGGAGAAGGAAGACTATTAGTCATCAAGGAAGAAGAGAAAGGGGAGAGACAAGGAAATTCCCACTCCTAGTAAAACTCCTTGCAGGAAAAGCCCTAGGGGCTATATGCTCAAAATGACTAGTCAAGGGGAAGATGAGTAGAATGAGGAAGGAGAAGACATGGACACTAATGAGGAGACCAAGGATGTGGAGGTTCATACTAGAGAGGAGTTGGTAGGTAACCCCAAATAGAAGCAAAGGAAGATTAGAGAGGAGGATATGCCATTGGAGGAGGAGACCAAGGGAGTGGATGTTGAGCCTAGAGAGGAGTTGGCTGGTAACCCCAAAAAGAAGCAAAGGAAGATCAAGGAGGAGGATATGTCATTGGAGGGGCAAAATGATAAGGGGTCATAGCTCTCTATTCTTCCTCCCCTTCCCAAGCCTCCACAAGAGCAAGAAAATGAGAAAATGGAGGAGGGCAACACAAGCAGTGTTGTTGTAATTGAAAATAGGTGTATGGCTTGGAAGAACTTCAATGCCAAAACCTATGAAATGGGGATTGTTAGGAAAGTTATGAACTCCCAAATCCTTGAAGAAAAAGAGGGGAAAGTCCAATTGGAAGAACTCATAGAACCAACACTGGTGGCCATTACTAACAATGCAACGGAGGTAGGTTTGAACTTGCTCAATAGTGCAAAAAATAGCATGATTGACAACTTCTAATCTATAAAATGGCTCTTTCATGAGTTGGAGGAATTAAAAGAAAGAATGGGGTAGATGGAAAGCTAGGTGAAGAAGAATGAGCAAAGGAACTTGATCGACCTGGGGGATCAAATCAAGATGGTTGAAGATAGGATGAAAAATATGAAGAACTTCAACCACAACATGGCCAACCAGATGCTCACAATTCTTAAATCTCTCAATGATAACATTGTCAATCTTAGTGGCAAGATGAAAGCCAAGGGGTTTGTCATGGAGAAGGATGGGAAGGACATTGATGAAGACAAGATGGAAGAGGACACCATAATAGACATAACCCAAAGCCACATGGATCAGAGCTGTGAGAAGAACTAGGATCTCTTGGAGGAGGAGTTTCATAGAGCCAACGAAGTGGTAGAGACTATCCAGGACCTTGAGAGGAGTGTGGGGGAGTAAGTGAAGTATATACAAGTACTTTCTTTGGCCTTTGTCTCTATAGGTTTTTTTATTTTTGGCTTTTTGTGTGTCCTTCATTATGGCCTTTCAGTTGGTTGTTGTTATGTTGATAGGCATTTTTTGTTAACTTGCTACCCTTTTTTATGTAAGAACTTTTGGGTTTCAGGATCCCTGTAAAACCTATTTTTCTTAATAAAAAACACTATAACCTTAGCTATGAGATAGCCTTCCATAGTCTTTCCATATCCTAAAAAGGCTTGCCATTACATTTACATATGCTGAAGATCTACTCATATTGAATAATATGTCACTATTTTTTAGCCCTTTCTTTATCTCTATTTGAAGTAGTTTCCTTTAATGTTCAATTCTAGAAGAGAAAACAAAAACCATTAGGTCTCTCCCATTTATTTATTGATGCAAGCATTGAAGAAACAAGGAAAGTCCCTCACAGATTTGGTTTTGCCCCTTTCATAGCTATCTAAATTATGAACTACACTCCTTACTTTCCCTTTTTGAAACCATTTTCACATCATCCCTACACATGCTTTTGTAGTCATGCCAATCTCTAGTAAGTATGTTTCTCTCTGCCATTGCGTCTCAAAAATGTGGTCTCATGGTCTACAAAAATTGTAGGAAGCTCCCAAACAAAATAGAATTTTTGGAAGGGCTTGTAGAAATTTGTAGAGAAATGCAGTGGACATGTATTAAGTCTATTCCAAAACCTTCACATACATCCTCCCAGCCTGTGTCAAAATGAAGCTTGTGAAAGAGAGAGTGGACATTGATTAGAGCACAATTAAAATATAATATTAAGAAAAAATAACGAATAATAAATACATTTTATAATTTTTGATAGTATAGCCTTTTCTCAATAGCATGCTGACAAGCCAAGAGGCAATGAATTATACTACCCTTATTACACACACTCTCCATCTCTATCTTCTCCCATAAATATTCAATTCCTGACAATGTTCTTCATTCTGCCACTGCATAATTTATAGAGAGAATTTGGACATATTTAAGAACTCCAAAACTCATTTTGCATACCTAGAAAGTCACAACACAATCCAATCAAGTTGCATTGCATAGATAAATAACATGTGGAGAAGAGATTTGGGGTTTGGATATGGTCCTTGTAGTATAGATTAGACATATGGATCAGTCACCCGAAACTATGATCTGAAAACCATTTTCAAAAAGTTGTCTACGAGCGTGAGATAAATTCTAGTTGCAAGCAACCTCACAAGGAAATCCTATTGACTAATTACTACACTTTTTCACTATTTTTTTGTACTCACAAAGTCGTTAGAATCAATTTTACCATTTTTATTAATAAATTAATAATAACTAGCACTTGCACCTTTGAAGGGTTCAAGGGTTATGTCAATAGTTTTATATGTATCAAATGATGTCACTATAGTGTTCATAACATTTTATGTGCACAGTGAAACATTGGTAAGATTAATTTTAAATCTTTATAATTTCCTCTTTCTTGGTACCTATGGAATACACCTTGTTAAACTTTTCAGTCATCGAGTTTCATCTTGTCTTTTCAATAATTTATCTTCTTTGCATCTTTTGTCAATATCTTAGCACCCTTTTTCATCTTTAATAAATTTTATAGGCTCTTGGTCATTATGGCTTGTACTTTGATTATCCCCCTCCAAAAGCATGGGTGCTACAAGAGTATTAGCATTTTTATTAATGAAGTACAAACTATTATAGTGGTTTCCATCATGATATGAGACATGGAGTATGGGAGTATATGAGCTATCAAAATTGTTGATTTGGAATACTTGGCGCTTCAAATGGTGCACATGAATCTTAGTTCGAATCACCATGAAAGCTACATAAATCTTACAATTATCTTCTCAAGTTCCATTTTCTGTCATTTTTTCATAGTATTCTTCAAAATTAATATCATCTTTCTATGAAAGGACAGGCTCAAAATATGAATGATGCTCCATAAGGTAATCCACTACCATACTCTAATACTTTAAGTATTGCTCTTGGTTACCTTCAAGTAGATCTACTAGGGCTCTAAAAAAACAATTTCCATCCAATAACATTTGCACCATTCTTATTCACAATCCATTATGTTGAGCATTAATATCATCTTGGCTCTCCTCATTTTTTGCTTCATCCAACATGACGTTGAATTGAGATTGTTTGTCTTCTTCTTTGATGGGCATTTGTGACTAAGGAACAAATAGGTTTTGTAAAAGGGCCATTTAACATATGATTTAGGTAACTAATGAAATGTATAATTCAACCTTACATAGAAACCATAAGCATTTTATTTTAAAAGAGCATAATACTACATTCAACTATTCTGTAATGGAAACATTTTCATAAATTACCAACTTTAGTTTTCTGTGATCCTAGAAAATTTGAAGGTGACTAATTGTAAATTTCATTTAGATACAACCTTGCATATTGTAAATTAGATGAATTCTAGTTTATGAACATTTACACAACAAATTGTACCTCTTAAGGTGTAGGAGACAAACAGTTATAGTCAGAAGTGATGGAGACTCAAAGTCGAGGCTAATGCATTTTAGGTAAGATGTGAGAATCAAGTACTAATGTGTCTTCTCTATATAGAAACCACTAATATGTCCTTGACATAGTGTGAGGAGAATGTAATTGCATGTCTACGATATATAGACATAATTCTATTTGAGATGGCAATAAATATAGTTTTTGAGCTCTATCATGTTCACACGCATGTTTGGCTAAACTGAGACATTACTACATTCATTTCTCTATCATGAGATGTTACATATGCAATGCCTATACTTGCATTTTAGAATTCCCCATATATTATATATATATTTTTAAAATGATAATATTAATTTATTTAGATTTTAAGAAGTTGATGATTATTAAAGAATTATTTTTATTTTTTAATAAAAAATTATCAAATAAAATTAAATGAATTATATCAAAATTTTAATTAAAAGTAGATATTACATCATTAACGTTCGTAAATTGTAAAAGTATTAGTTTCATTTATTTTATTTTTTTCAAAATTGGCTATAGATAATCAATTTTATTCATATAAAAGACAATCAACCTAAATAAATAATAATTATATTTTTACTTGAAAAATAATTTAACAAAATCAACAATAATATTATACTATATAACTTTTGAATTTGGTATTTTAATACAAAATATTTTTTTAAAAAATTACTCAAATCTTCTATTTACTTAATTTTCTCTACTAAGCCTTTGCACCTTTGGGGGTTGCAAGGGTTATGCTATCAGTGAAATATATATATCAAAGTACTAAGACAAATTAATTTATCTATATCCCTCTTGATTTCTATAGCCATGTGTCTTTTTTTTTTTACTCGTAATTTCTCTATATACATCTCTATCCCCACCTTCATATATACGCACGTAGGGATTCATTTCTCTCTCCCCATTTCTATCTTTCCCATTTCTTTATCTTTAGCCTCTTTACATCTATACTCTATTTCATATATTTGTTTTTGATTTATCTATCTATCACCTCCTAATCTTTATCATTCTATCTCTTCATTTCCCCATCCTCTCTACTCTTCCCCACTTTGATATCCATTTATCTACAATCTCTCTTTTGCCCTCCCTATTTTTATCTCTATCAATCTTTTCACATCTATAACTCCCTTCTATCATCCTCTTATTCATTTTACTCATCTCCTCTCTCCCTACTTCTCCTTGTTCATTTAGGTATCATTTTCTATATAAAACTAACAACCTAAATTTTTAAAATCAATAATTCAAAATTGGCTCTATGTTATCATCTCTACATCTTTCTCTCGCTCTTACTATATCCCTTTAACTCTTTACCTCCTCCTATCCATCTTTCCTTTATGATCTCAGTATCTCTCTATCTTTACCTTTCTCTTTGCCTCTCTTTATCTAACATAGTCCTCTATCTTCCTCACCCCCTCTCCCCCTCTCTATTGCCTCTTTCTCTCCCCATTTTCATCTTCCTAAACATGTACAACATTCAGGAATTAAAATATATTATACTGTTAAATTAGTATATAAGACATAAAGAATAGAAAACTAATAAATATTTAATATAATAGTTATTAGTTTTTTAAATTATTTTTATTAAATTATTAATAAAACTAAAGAAAAAATTAGAGACTAAATGATTTGGTTAATTATTATCTTATAAGAATAGATAAAGCTTGCACAAATATTTCAATTTTATATTTTTTTGTATTGTATACTTTGAAAGTAAATTTTTTTTTTTAGGAAGTCAAATTTACGTAATCATTTTTAATAAAATTGTGTTAAATAAAATATTTAGTTATAGTCAAATTACATTTGCATACGTATTTTTGTGTCATATTTTATTTTTATTATTTATTTAGAGTAGTTTAGAAAAAATGTTTTTGAATATATTAGATCTATTTGTCTTTGTATAATTTATTTTGAGTATATACACATTTAGTCTATTATCCATTATTAACATTCTTTACTAATATTTTTCTTTTATAAATATAACTTATGTAATAATAATAACAAAAAATATAACATACAACTATTCAAATCAAAAATTTATTAGCTAGATATAAATATATCACAATTTTAAAATTATATTACTGTACAACTATTCAAAATAAAATATTATGCTTAAAATACATATAGTACTCAAATGAAATAGCTCTTAAAAAGTTTTCAAAACTTTCAATTTAGCTTTATGGGGATTCAACTTTTTGAAAACTTAACTATTGAGCTATTTGTTAAACTCACAACTTTATAACACTCTTTAATAGATAGATTAGACATTTCCTTAGTTAATATAACCAAACCTAGTTGTAGAACTATCATCAATATGAAAGCTAAATTGTAAATAAGATAAGTGAAGAGAACAATTTGCACTCACCTATCACATTAACTTATATATGGAAAGTGCAAGCAAGTTGAGATAGTAAAAAACAAAGAAACATTTCTTTAATATTGGTAACCCTAAGGCTCACCTCAAAGCTATCTAATATTGTCTCTAACTCCTCCAACAAGTAAATTTTGTATGTTTCATAGCAAAACTAAGTAGAATTGATAATAATCTACTTAACACTTGTAGATTGGTGGTGTTGATCCACACTCCACAATTTCTTTTTTTTAAATAGTGGATTCTAAGTAAAATTTAAATATGTTATCATAGTTTAAGTTGACTACATCTATTTTCTCAAGAAATTGAGTGAGTTTTATGCACTTTTTGTAAAACTAAATAGAAATATTGCACTTTATCATAAATTATATTATATATACTCTAGTTTCTCTTTCATTTAATCTATCCATGCATCTTTTTATCCATCTATCTATCCATATTTTCATCTATCTATTTAAATATTATTCAGCCATCACCTCATTATCTATTTATTATTATTATTATTCATTTTACTAATCCCCCACCATCTTCTCTTGAATCTCCTTATATTTTACCAACCCTCACCTATTGGGTATGTACAGGATCATGGTGTGCCAAAAAGTGGCGATATGAAAAAAGTGGAGTATGAAAACATATAAAAGTGTTTCAAAATCTGCTTTGACTTTTTTCCACCCATCTTGATACCAAGGCAAAAAGGTTGGGCCAAACCTTATTGAGTATCTGATCCATTATTGGGTATCTGATATATAAGATTGGATACCCAGAACCTGTGACTAGGAATTTAAAAAAAAAACCAAGAGCAAATTAGGTATTTGCATTTGAGCTTGGTTTGTGTTGCCTCCATTTCGGGTATCGGATATAGGAATGGGTACACGATATAGGTAACATTTTTTTGTATTTTTTATGATTTTGAATGAATTTTAATATAAATTAGGTATTTTCAATAGAAATTGTTGAAAATCAGGTTTTTTTAATAGATATTGTTGAAAATTAAAGTTTTTAAATATAAATATTGTTTTGCAATTTAATAGGTATGGCTAACTCAAATGATGACACTAAGCCAAGACACGTGTCACGATACAATGGGTCCAATGGGGTCATGGGCTAGCTCACAAGTTCATTCGATCTATTGCATTGGACTTGTAGGAACACATGTCATGATGCCCATGACCCCATTTGACCCATTACATTGATTACCCTATGTCCCTAGGGGTCCTTTGACCCTTAGGAACACATGTCACAATGCAATGGGTCCAATGCCACATTGGATCCATTGCCTCAATTACACTATGTCCCTAGGACCCCTAGGGACACATGTCACAATGCAATGGGTACAATGGGGTCATGGGATAACCTACAACCCCATTTGACCCATAGCATTGATTACCTTATGTCCCTAGGGACACATGTCATGGTGCAGTGGATCCAATGGGGTCATGGGCTAGCCTACGATCCCATGCAACCCATGACATTAATTACTCTTTATCTCTAGGGAGACATATTACAATGCAATAGGTCACCCACGACCCCATTCGACCCATAGCATCAATTACCTTATGTCCCTAGGGGTCCTAGGCCCCTAGGGACACATGTCGTGACATGCATGACCCTATTCGACCCATAACATTGATCACCCTATGTCCCTAGGGGTCTTAGGACTAGGGACACATGTCGCAACACCCACAACCCCATTGGACCCATTGCATCGATTACCCTATGCCCCTAGGGGTCCTAGAACACCTACAAACAAATGTCACAATGCAATGGGTAGCCCACGACTCATTGGACCCATTGCACCGATTATCCTATGTACCTAGGGACACACGTCACGATGTAATGGGTCCAATGGGGTTGTGGGCTACCTTACAGCCCCATTGGACCCATTGCATCAATTACCCTATCTCCCTAGGGCCCTAGGGATACATGTTGTGATGTAATGGGTCAAATAGGGTCGTGGGCTAGCTTATGAGTCCATTCAACCCATAACATGAATTACCCTTTGCCCTTAGGGGTCCTCCCTAGGGGTCCCAGGACCCCTAGGGATACATGTTATAATGCAATGGGTCCAATGGGGTTTTGGGCTAGCCTATGACCCCTTTCAATCGATTGCATTAATTAGCCTATGTCCCTAGGGGTCCTAGGACCCCTAGGGATAGATGTCACAATGCAATGGGTCCAATGGGGTCATGGGCTAGCCTACAACCTAACTGGACCCATTGCATTGATTACCCTATGTCCCTCGGGGGTCCTAAGACCCCTAGGGACACATGTCGTGATGTAATGGGTCGAATGGGGTTGTGGACTAGCCCATGACCCAATTCCACCCATTGCATCGATTACCTTATGTCCTTAGGGGTCCTAGGACACCAAGGGATACATGTTGCAATAACAACTCCATTTGACCCATTACATCGATTACCCTATGTCCCTAGGGGTCCTAAGACACCTAGGGACACATGTGATACAATGGGTCCAATGGGGTCGTGAGCTAGACCATGACCCCATTTGACTCATTGCATTGATTATCCTATTTCCCTATGGGTTGTAGGACCCCTAAGGACACATGTATTGATGCAATGGGTCCAATGGGGTCGTGGGCTAGCCCATTACCCCATTCAATCCATTACTTCAATTACCCAATGTCTCTAGGGGTCCTAGGACCCCTAGGGACACATGTCACGATGAAATGGGTCCAATGGGGTTGTGGGCTAGCCAACGACCACATTCGACCCATAACATTGACTACCCTATGTCCCTAGGGGTCCTTGGACCCCTAGGGAAACATGTCATAATGCAATGGATCCAATGGGATCGTGGGCTAGCCTACAACCCCATTGGACCTACTGCATCAATTACCCTATGTGCTTAGGGGTCCTAGGAACTAGGGACACATGTTGTGATGAAATGGGTTGAATGAGGTCGTGGGCTAGCCCACAACCCCATTGGACCCATTTCATTGATTACCTTGTCTCTAAGACCGCTAGGGACACATTTCGTGATGCAATGTGTCCAATGGGGTCATAGGCTAGTTGGCGACCCCATTGGACCCACTGCATCAATTACCCTATGTCCCTTGGGGTCCTAGGACACCTAGGGAGACATGTCGTAATGCAATGGGTCTAATGGCCCATGACCTGATTCAACCCATTGCATCAATTACCCTATGTCCCTAGGGGTCCTAGGACCCCTAGGGACACATGTCACGATGCAATAGGTCCAATGGGGTCGTGGGCTAGCCTACGACTGCATTCGACCCACACAATCGATCACCATATGTCCCTAGGGGTTCTAGGACCCCTAGGGACACATGTCACGATGCAATGGGTCAAATGGGATTGTGGGCTAGCCTATGACCCCATTTGACCCATAACATCAATCACCCTATGTTCTTAGGACCCCTAGGGAGGTCCTAGGACCCTTAGGGACACATGTCATGATGCAATGGGTCGAATGGGGTTGTGGGCTAGCCCATGACCCCATTCGACCCATTGCATCGATTACCTTATGTAGGGTGATTGATTATATTGTAATTTAATAAGCTATATAATACTATGTAATAATATATATTATAGTAATATATATTTAATATAATAATAATAATATATTGATAATATATAATAATATATAGTAGTATGATACTAATATACTATCTAATCATATTTAATATCATATATAATACTATAACAATAAAATTTGTTATATAATATAGAACAAAAAATTAAAAAAAAAAAAATTCAAATATATCATTATATTTTAAATGTGAAAATATATTTAAATATGTTTGTTGACTTTTTGTTTAAAATGTACAATTATTTTCCCCCTTCTCAATTTTTGAATTTTTTTTTTGTTGCCACATTTCGGGTACCTAATTAGGCCTTGTATTTACCAAACCTCCTTGGTCAACTCAAAAAAGGTGTTTGAGACATGTTTTTGTGACATTCAAACTTCAAGTAGCCATTTGAAAATATATTTTTCATCCAAATTCAATGAAACGAAAAAGGTTTTTTGATAACATTCTCAAGATTTCATCGATATAATTGCTATCAAATTATGAGTTCGATAAGTATTTATTAGTTAATTTTTAATGAAAATGATTGTAAACTGTTGATTGACATACTAATTGAAAAATAATTATAACTTTCAAACGATATAACATTTTTGAAATCCAAAAATTGTGTCACATTCTATGCTTCACCTAATATAAGAAAATAAAAGAAAAAATTAATTTTGTAAAGTTTCTCTAATCTTGATAATGACTCACATCCTAAACATCACATCAATAAACATAAAATAGATAGTTACACATAATTAATTTTACCTAATAATAATCTCAATTGTATTATACTTACACATATAACCATTACCTACATCAAATCTACCCTTTCTTTTCCAATAAAAGAGTTTTCATCTACAAAGTCAGTTTAGATATCTAATATCCAAAAACATGAGCCATATATTGAACATGATACCAATTGCATTCCCTATATTATTATTTTTAATGATTCCATTAAAACTTTTCAACATCATCAATAAACCAAAATCTATTAACAAATTTACTATTTTTTTTAATGAATAATCCCTTTTCTATTAATTAAATATATAAGTTACATATCCAGAAAAAAAGGGCCCGGGGATACAAGATCACCCCATGAGAGTTCAAATGACAGACCTGAAATGCTAATAGCTATTCATCAAAAAAAAATATAAGCAGCGTTCAGACAGCTAAAGCAGTGCCAACTAAAAAAGGAAGACCTGTCGATCATAAAACCCCATGCATCAATGAGGTTGGAGAGTGGCTCAAGGGAGAGCCCAACTATCATCAGTAATAGTAATAGTATGTTATTTTTCCCTCCCTCCATTCTGGACCGCGAAATTGTCAGGTACAGATGGGAGAATGACCATTTGAGGTCAGCAGCAGGATGAGCAGCAAGAAATCTATTATATTTTGACTAAAGTAAAAATTACAATATAAATATATGAACATTTTCCCCATTATCTGTTGTAAGGGCAATCTAATCAAGCTCTTCTAAAAGATAAGAATTAGAAGCCGAAAACTAACAAAGAAACAAACTTTTTTTACAGTTCTGTGATCGGTTACAACAAGGTTAAGCTAAATATAATACAATATACTTCAAACACAAAGTCCCCAATAATTGTGGATTCTAAACCAGAGAAGGATCATATAAAAAATCTTATCTGGGCTCCGGCGATGGGATCTGCGTACATTCAACGTGACTCCGTTCCCACAAACGTATTTCAGAGTTTGTCCGAGACTTCAATTCAGCAATCACTGCCGATAAATTAACTTCACACTCCTCAAAATCTTCAGAAAAAACCCCAAATTCATGACATTCATCCGTCTCATTTACTAAATCTTCTGAATGTGGGTAAAAATTTTCAAGCTCTGGCGACTCGCGCCGAGACGCAAACCGTTTAATCTGCCCAAGCGAAGGACAATCATTCCCCTTTACCAGATTTTCCGTCCTCATCTTGCCCAGAAAAAGTAAACTCGGCTTCACCATCCTCCCTAATTCTTTGAGCGGCAGAGGGGTTCGAACCCTGGACCTGCCCTTGTCTTTGCAATTGCCTTTCGCCTTGAGCTTAACTTGCCCAATACAGGACACTTTGGGGGAAGTGGGCTCCTGGGATTCGAACCCTTGACCTCCTTTCTTCCCTCTCAAGGCCTCCTTCGGTATAATGGAAATGATCTGTCCGGAATGGCCTCTGGAGCCGATCGATTTAGCTCTGGGTGAGAATTCAGGACTGAAGGGCGCGATGGCGTATGATTTCATTGATGCCGCCTTTGAAATGCAGGAAATAATTGAAATTGAAGAAGAACACGAGAAAAACAGCTTTGAAAACGGCGATGGCGGCTGTATATCATCAGATCTCTGTTTATTTCCTCTGTTGTTTACCTCCATTGTAGTCCAGCATACTATCTTAGAATCATCATAGTCTGTTTTCATTGTTGTTGAGCTTGAGCTTTTTATTACTTATGTATTTCCTTAGCTCACTGGCTAATTTATGACCGCGTCTTCCCTCTGTTGCGATTTGGACATCTAGACAGGCTAAATTTGTGAGCCTTCCGTTTACTTGGACATGGACAAACTTGGTATTTTTAAAAAGCTGAGATAACGTCACGTTATTGAATTTGGGGATTCCCTCGAAGTATCCTACTTCTTTACACCATTGCTGCCGGCCTCTAAAATTAGTCAGAGGATGCTCTTCTTTGGAAGAGGCCAGAGGTGTAAGTCCAGGGTTTTATATTTTATAGTGGAGTTCAGTCTTTTAATTTCCTCTATTTTATGGAATATCTATTTAGTCTATTGAACGATTTAGGTAAGTTTGGAGGAATATGCATGAGAGTCTCAATTGTTGATAATTAAAGAAAATTAAAGAAATGTAGGGTGAGTTCTTTTATTGTCTCTTGAATAATATGTAACAAGATTTTCATCGACTTTAGTGTAAGACTAGTCTATTTATACCCCTTAACAATGTGCAATAAACTCTAATCTACATTAGACAAATCCCTTCTTCACCTCTTGAACAATGTCCAACAAATTCTCGTCCACATTGTGCGTAAATAATGCAAGACAAGCCCTTTGTTAACCTCTTGAACAATGTGCCAAAGACCCTTAGGAGGTGTAGGGAGAGGCCACCATCATTTCAATGTGCAGAAAACCCTTAGTGATATCACAAACAAATACAAAGTTGTAGAGCGAGTTCTTGGTCATGTCTCAAGTAATCGTAGCAATCCACATATCCATGGACAAAGAAGAAGTTATCCTTATCGTTCAGACTACCTAAAATAAGGTCAACCTAGTCTTCAAGTAGTTTGTATGTTGATACCAATGCGAAATGATGTTCTTAAAATTTACTTCATATATTTATTAACAATTTATTTTGGATTGTGTTAGATGTTTGATCACAGTATAATGATTCTCAATGTGTTTGTTTTTCAACAGGAAATAATTGTCTGAAAATGTTTGAGAAGGATATTTTTGAATTTTTTCAAATTGTATAGTATTTTTTTTGTTCAACCTTTTTTTTTCTTTCTATTATATAGATGAAGAACTCAGAAAGCTTTCTTCTTATGAACTAAAATTTATTTTTCTCTTCAAAGCGCACACAATTAAATATTTGAAGTCTTTTGAAATTATTTATGTCAATATATTTGTTGAAGAGTCACATTCTTTATAGCATCACTTTTATTGACATAAAAAACATAGTATATTAAAGTATATGTTATCATGAACCAAGTCTTCTAAACAATTTGAAATTATTTTATAAATAAAGAGTTATATATAGACTTGATGGTTATCAATGATTATCAATGTGTTTTTCTAATTTCTCATATTACATTAGATATTTCATCACATTAAAAAATATACAAAAGACTACATAATATTTAGATTCTTAAAAGACAAATAAGTTGTTAGAAGAAATATTTAAAAAAATATAGCTATTTTTTAATATTCTTTATTTTATTTTTTTCTAAGCAATATATTTGCAAGGACCCTAAAAATAGTAAATTATTACATTTATAAAATCACAAAGTTTAAAAGAAGTTATAAATAAATTGTGTAATTATATATTGTTCATTTTACTTGTAAGATAACAAATATATTAGATATGTATAATTTAAGGTCACATTTAGATTGAACAATGCATAAATTCATTTTTTTATTATAAAATATTAGTTGTTAAAAGTGTATGTTTTAATTCCTTTTAACTTGAGTTTGTTTTAATTGGAGTATTTTTAATGCAATAACAAAGTCTATTAGTGGCAAAATTAATATGGGTTTGGTTCATGACATTATTATATCGCTCTCTAATTATTTTTCTTTCTTGAAAACTAATGTTAGTCCTTAGTCTTTAATTCATTTTTTTAGATGATACATGTACATAGAGAATGACTTCTAGGTTATTTTTACTTTTGTAAATTTGAAATTCTAAAATTCAAGTTCAGACCTTGCTAAATCCCTCTTATCCGTTGTAAATAAACCTAGAAAAAATTATAATGATTTGTGTTTTGTAGTATATCTGTGAACATACATTCATTCATTTTGAATGAATTTTGGAAATAGATAAATATTTCATATAATATTCATATGATTCCACCCAGACATCTCCACACACATGCTTGGAATCATGAATAATCATTCTACTAAACTATTCCACTTATGAGCTTGACTAAGTTAAACATGACCCTCACTTTCAAGTTTATAAATGATTTCTACAGACATCACTCCTCTTTATTAGGTAAGTTTATGTATGAGTTGAGATGAACCTAGAATGGTTGCTCATTTCTTATAATTCACTTTAGAGGTTCAAATATAATTTCAGACAGTAGAGATCAATTATGTCATCTTGGAAATAAATAACAAAAAAGAATATTCATTTAAAAATTTGATGTGTTCCTGTGATCAAACCCAAAAATTTGAACAAATTGGTAATTTAGTTCTCAATATTTTATATATAAAAATTGCTCCCGCTATTATTTGTCTAGCTTTAATCATTCTTCCTAAAATTTAACTGGTATTTATCTAACACATCATTCTTTCTAATCACTTTTCAGAGAAAACATTATTCAGGTAAATTTCCTTACACGTGGGAAATTAATGAGAATCAAGTTAGAACAATCTTCATGTAAAGGAGACTTTACTATTGATTTGATTTTGTGGTGTTATATTAGCCCATCAATACTTGAGGGCATAATCCAAAAGGAATTAAAATGCATCATCATTATCGATCTTGAGGTATAACTACAATATATTCAACTTTAGATTAAAAATGTATTCCTAATCATCATCACTATAGGGAATGTTGTATCCTCCCAAGACTTAACCAAGGAAAGACCCTATACAACCCACTAGAATTTTTCCCTCTTATTGTGAGAAAATATGAATATATATTTGAGAGGAAAGAATTAAAAACCTAGAAATTTTAAAACTAAGACAACATGAACTAGATTTTAAAGAAATAAAAAATCCTAGAGATGTCAATTATTGACATAGTCTATGCTTACCAACATGTAGTCTAACATTTTTCTATGAAACTTCAAGGAGATCATAAGAGTGACATTATGAGTCAAAATTCATTTTTTAGTAGATGCAGTAGAGACTAGGTTGTCTATTGATAGAGTCCTACATTCTCAGGCCTCAACTTTACTAACAAGTTCCTCTTTAATTCTTATTTCCAAATATGTACTCAAAGATTGAATATATCACTTGTATTTACTATTTATGTCAATTATTTAATTTTACATTAGATATAGTACTTATCACATGTAATCAGTTTAATCATAATTAAAAGGAAAAAAGGAAAATTAATTTCCACCAACAAATCCCAACTCTTTCCAATAGGTTTCAACCTATTGAATTGTTATTCAATGTGAGACAATATTATTGGGTATGATTTATAGTTTAGACTAGTAGATCCTTATTCCACCACCTCACAATATTATCACAAAGTGTAACATAAAAATTAGGGGCACAATAATATGTAGGATAATGTGTATATCAATCCCCCAATCTTAGATTACATTGGTGAAGGAGAAAGAGGGACCTTCACTTGGAATAACCTTCCAAAGTGCCCAAATTAGATTCACACAATCCAAACAACTGTAAGGGATGCCAATGCAAAACTCAAGTCCTTTTAAATGTGCATACTAAAAGAATCTATTTTTATTGCTCGTTATTTCCCTTTATTATTATGTATTAATTCGATTGGATTATGCGTTTAATGAATTTAGCTAATGCGAGTAGATTGTCTAATTGAAATGTAAATAGTGTAGAAACACATATGATAGCTAAAAACATGAAAAGATCAAATATAATACATGTCCAAGTATGTTCTATGAAATGATAAATCAAGAGTAAAAATCACATTAAGGGCTAGCAAAGGATGTCACTTTAGATCTATAAGTTGGTTTTCGTACTAGTGGGGTGAACCCACAATAGTGGGTTAAACTTTTTTGGAGGAATAAATTCCTCCAAAAAAGTGCAATCATGATTTTTTTGTCAATGGGTTTTGATAGAAACCTCCAGACATTTGATCAAAAGTGTTGAAGTTTGTAGTTGTGATAGAGATCTTAATCTCTAATTTTATGAGATTAAAATATATTTTTTAGGACTGTTATGGGCATCTTTAGCTGAAAGAGATATTTGTGATTATACTTAAGTTAATATTATGCAAAAAGACATGTATTATATGTCATGAAAAGATGTGTGCATATGAAAATGTGAAGTGTTGAATATGTGGAAATATGAAGGGTCTTATTTTGGGACTCAAAGAGACCTTCATGTGAAAGATGAAGAGTCTTATATGCAATCTATTTATATGATTTCTTGGTATATTATAAATCAATCAAGTGAAAGCCTTACACTATGAATTTTTATTAATCAATTAAATTGAGTTTTTCTGGTGTGGTTGGATTTTTCCCTTCAAGTGGAAGGGTTTTCCCAAGATAAATTTTTTGAATATTTTGTATATTGTTTATACTCTATTGTTGATGTTTATCTCTATTTCTAGGCCAAAACATTAACATGTTATTAGACTCAGGTTAGCAATATAAGAGTGTTGATATTTTCGCAATGAGATGGATTTGCAAAATATTATATCAGTTGTATGTTTTGAAGTTCTCTTTATAGAAAATCTCTTTAATAGTTTCTCAAGCATAGACTTTGATATTATTATTTTAGTTATGTTATCTCTTATTATCGAGCCCTATTATTTGTCACTCATTCTCTTTAGCGTAGAATCTTTATTTCTTTTTTGTTCGCCATCTTATGTCAAACTTATTGCAAAATTTTCTTTGTCTCACCATCTTGAAGTTCATCTATCCCAAGAAATATGTATTGATTGTGATCTTCATCATATGCATATATGAGCTTTGTAATTAGAGATATTTTATTATCATGTTTAATAATATTGGTAAGCTAAAAGTGTCATTGTATTTTTCATGATGATGATTATTATTATCATTTTTAAATGTTTATTTTGTTTGGTTCAAAGAGTCGAAGAAACCTCTTTTCTTTCACCTTTATTGTAACTTCCTTCTTTCTTTCTTTTCTAAAGGCATTCTATCTTTGGTCTTGTGCAGAGTATTTATTATTCAATGTGTAGCCTCATGAAATATTTTTGGTATAGTAGATTCAATATTATTTGATTTTATTATGTCATACTCTTTATGATGTCTAGAAATTTGAGTTGTAGTAGCATTGTGCTAAATAGAGATCCTCAAATTCATAGGAATTATTTGATATAGACCTCAAATATGAGCATCACATGTTGGAAATATTTAGGACTAGCTAGGTTACTGAGAGGGGAGGGGGGAATCAGTAACCTCAAAACTTTTGATAAATTTAGCACTTAGTAACATAATCCAATTACTATTAATAGATCTAATCTACTACATGCATGAGAAATTGAAAGCACAAAACACTTTGAACAGAATATTTGGTGATCTAGAAACCTTCCAAATAGAAAGTAAAACTGGGGTGGGGATGATACCCACAAAACTTCAATACTGCAGTATAAAGTTGGCATGTTAAGGCTTACAATGATCACTTCTGATGATCTACCTTTTTAGGAGCAATTAGGACTGCTAGGTCAACCTTGTTAGAGGTTTTACAAACATACAATGAAGTATGCACTCGGTAAAGAGATTTAAGAAAAGACTGTTAAGTCTACCCTGTTAAAGGATTTGAAGTTGATTCACCTATTAGGATGAAATAGTAGATCTGACTTACAAATAAATTGTTGATTAAGATCCTTGAAGTACTGATCACCTCTATGTGATAGATGTAACTCTACTACTCCTGATATGTCCTTGCAATACACTTTTCTCTGCTATTGATTTACATTCGCATGCTTATCATCACATTCACGTTATCTTACATCAAACCTATTACGCTTGGGTATGATACAATACATTACATATATACCAACCCAATTCTCATAATTACAAGGTCGGCCAATACACAAGTTAACACCAATATTATTGAGTCAGCCCAAATGTAGAAACTCAGGTTCTAAAAGCTGACTTGGTGAATTTCTAATACACGATGTCCACTGTCATTACTTGGCATCGTCATGCACTTGGTAGATGTAGAGGCTCGTTCCATACCAATCACTTCAACATAGTTTCAAACTCAGTATACACTGGTGACTCGGTAGATACAGTGTCACTTGGTAAAAATTGAATTCCACATTTACCATGCCTGCGCTCGATAAACACTAATAATTTCATCACTCGATTAACACTAACTTCACTTCACAAGAACTGATAACTTGGTAGACACTACGAAGCTTCGTAACCACTGAACTACTCAGTAAGAACTGCTAGACTTCACACTGCCTAAATTCACTTGGTAACTACTGGTATGCTCTGTAGGAACTATGAAACTTTGTAATCATTGAATTGCATGGCAAACACTAGAGATTGATCAAAGAACTTGATAACCATACATAATCTGAATAAGTGTTGTCACTAATAACAAACTTGACTTAATGCCAACAATCTCTCCCTTTGACATTAGTGACAAAAACACTTATTAGCCAAAAATTATGTACAACATAGTGTGATACTGGCTTGGCATGGCATGCTAAATTTTTTTTTTCCAAAATTTGTCTTTGTAATATTGTTGTATATACATTTTACATTATCTCCCCCATACAATATACATATCGTAATAGGCATAATAACATACTGAGTGTATATACAAATATCTCTCCTCCTTAAATACATGTCTCTCTCCCCCTTTTTGACAATAATGCCAAAGATTTATACACAATCTACTTATAAAAAGACACCAAAATGTGAGAGAAACTTAGAATGTACCTTAAGAATAAGAGTTAAGGTCCTGTCCCAATTTTCTTGCAAAATTTTTTAGGTTTGAATCTAGCAACTTCGGCTTCTGCAGAGAGCTCAATCATATGATCTGCAATTGAAAAATTAGTGTCATGGATCAATGTTTTAGAATAAGCAATGTTCTTCTGCATTGTATCCATGATAGGGAGGATCATGTTTTGAATGTCTATGAGTGTAGATTAGATCCTTTCTTCCTCTCTCAACAACTCTACCTGCGTATCTGATACAAATTTGATCTTCATGTGGTGTGCAGAGCTTGAACTAGGGTCAAGCTGCAACTTATGTGCACTAGCCTTCAGATCTTCATCAATCTTATTCAATTTTCTCTTTACTTCCTTAGTATGCTCAATAAAATCACATAAATTTGCAAAAAGAGATGTTACATTTGTGTAAAAAGTTTCAAGATTTGACAAAATTGAAGAAAATTCTACCTGCTGAATAGCTATTTGCTAAGCAATGTGCTCAAGCACTTTATTATCAAACTTTTTCTTTTCTTTCTCTATTAACTTATCTTGGCCATTGGAATCCTCATTGAATTTGCTAACTGCCTCTTCTAATTGCAAAAAAATGTGTTGAGAAGAGTCAACATCAACACCTATAGCCTCTATCAAAATGTTTTTAGCACTTTCAATAATTTTGAATTCTCTGTCTCTCTCTTCTCTTAATTTCTTTTGCTTAGCCTTCTTTTCAAGGAGCTGACTGACTAATCTCATCTGATCTACAATAGCATTTTCAAAATCCAACTTGGGAATTTCGATATCCTTATCCAAATCTTTATCTTCCTCTATTTCCTTTCCACTAATCAAAAGTCTTGGTTGAATCTTTGGCTCAACTTCTGAAATTAATGCTTTAGATTTTGGAATAGAAACAATAGTGGAAATAGTAGGGCTAGTAGTGAAAACTTGTAGAGTGCCCACTAATGGAATACTTACTGGAGTACTAAAAGAATCCAAAACTGATGTATTTGCTAAACTTCCCAAAATTGAAGTATTTATAGGTGAAGTACTGACATAAGTATTTATAATTGAAGCACTTATTGAAGCATGCACAACTGAAGAGTCAAAACTAAAGAATGAAAAATTGTAGAACTTGAAATTGTACTTACTACTGATGAACTTGACTTGGGAATTGAAGAAGAGGAAGGTTGTAGCTCAATAGATGAAGTGGTAGACACTTCCATTAGTGATACTTGAGCTAAGATGGAGCAAAGAGTGATTGGACATTTGCTGTATCTGTTGTGGTCACACTCAAACTTATTGAAGTTGTCTCCATGCTTGATGATATTGCAGTTTTTGTTGGAGAGTGAGGAAGGGAGGCTATGACAGCCATAGCTATCTTAACTAGATCACTTTCTTCTTCTTCTTTCTTGGCTTCCTCTTCAGCTTCTTCCTCTTTTTCTTCTTCATCATCCTTCATCAATTCTTGATATTCTTCAACATCAATAATGAAAAAAGGAGTATTGTCTTCTTCATTTTCTTCATCCTTGTCACTGTCATCATCATCATCTTTGATCTCAACAGGATTTTCACTAGCTTTGTGAAGATGGAACTCATTCTTCCATAAGTTTGTAGCATTCTTCACAACATACTCAACATCTTTCATTAAAACAAGACAAGTGTTGAACTTCAAAGTCATTTTGCTCTCATTGTCTTTTAATGCTTTATTTACCTCTGCATCTGTCAAGTTGGGCACCAACTGTTTTAGTGTTTGAGAAAATTTCTTTGATAGTCTGAATGGTGTTCTCCCATCTAACCTTGACCTTATCCAACAAAATTGTAGGGATTTGTGATGCAAACTGATCAGGAGAGAATTTCCATCTACCTAACTTGTCCATGATCAGATCTTCAAACTCTTTCTATTCTGCTAGAGTCCTGGTCTCATATTTTACTACTTTGAAGTTATTTATTCTAGCACCTTCTCTTAATTATTACAATCTTTCCTGAAATGTGGGAGGAGGTCAGTTGAAGACAACATCACTGGCATCTTTTCCTACTTTCTTCTTAGATCTTCTTGTGAATACAATAGTGGAGGACTTGGATGGCTTGGTGATAATCACCTTGCCTTTCTTACTTGTAGGCTCTTCTTCCTTTTTAGATTCTTCTTAATTATCAGATTCCTCCAAATCTTCACCTTTTCTCTTGGTAATCATAAGAGGGGCACTTTTTGTTTTCAATTTTGATATCTTCCTCTTTCCTTTATTCACCGCGTGTGGAAGCTTGATCTCAAGTTCTATTCTTGCTTTAGCTTAATCATAGGTTCCAAAGAGAGGTGCCTATGGATCTACAGGCTTATTTACTAGGGCTTCAATTATTTCTTTTGCCTCATCAATATTAACCTGATAAGGAAGAGGTTTTAACCACACTATTCTAGGCCTTAATGCCTGAATGTATACTCTGTCACTATCAACCATAAAATAAACATCATCCTTATAATATTCAACCAACTTCTGTGGTATCTTGACTCTATTATTCATCTTTTCTTTGAAGGATTCAAAATAATTATCCATGATACTATCAAAATTTTCACCCATTTCAGCTATAAACTCATTGATATGGTATAGAACTAGTGTGTCTTTTCACCATACAACTGTGCCTATAGAGGGGAAAAATTTTGGACATAGAAAAACAAACATGTCAACAATGAACCAAATTTGCATGGTTATTCTTAAAGGTTCTAATACTTTCCATATTCTTGTTTAGCTGCTTCAACATCAAGTCTACTAGGTCATATGACAAATTCTTCTTAACAACCTTATAAGCTAGGTCAACTGCTTCACATGGCACACTATTGAGTTGGCTTGAGCTGTAAATCTTATGTGCTATCACATGAATACCAAATTTAAGTTTTATTTCTGATACACTGCTAATTTTCATTCCTCTATCGTCCCACTCGGCTAGGGTTTTCTTCTGTAGCTCATCCTGACCTAGGGTTTTTTTGACTTTGGCTTTGGTAAGCATAGGGAGACTAATAATGCGATGAATCATTTTCTTTGTAATCAAAACTAGCTACTCTAACCACAATTGACCATTATGAACTCGGCTTAAGATATACGTAATCTATCTGATTTGAAAGTTTCATGGCAAGTGAGGAATATGGGTTAAGCCTTTTTCTTCCAAGTGTTTATGCTCGGGTTTATGAATTCCATCCACACAAAGTTCACTTAGGACATTATCCATTTCTAGGGTTCCTATCTCCTAGACTACACATTTAAAATGAGTTCTAATGTCATTAATAAGAAGTACCTTTGGTGGTATCTGCAACTAAGCTCCATTCAAGTCGAGGGTTTCTGCAATCGCTGGCACCAATTTGAAATTTGGAGCTTTCCACTCAACACCTCGCACCAAAATTTTAGATCCTTTCTTTTCCTTGCTATTGATGTTGCTAGATGCCATGATCACTTGGTAAACTAAGAATTCTTCCAAAAAAATCTACTGAAATGCTTTGCAAATCGCTCTGTTTTCAATATGCTGAATTTATGGTGGAAATGAAGTTGATTTTTCCTACCTTTTGATAAAAACTTCCCATTAATGCTTGGTATGATGAGAGCCATAATGACATGGTGCATGAAAACCTATCATCCACTATCTACACAGATCACTTGGTAGAAGCTTGTAACTTAGCAACCAAACAAAACCTTGTTACTCCCGACTTCGCTCGATATGACCCAACCTTACTTGGTGATTGCTGATGTTGAACTTTTGTGATCCCTTTTTATCTGGAATACTGATTTGGATCTTTTCTTCCTTTCAATGGGAACTTTTTAAGATGTGATCTTGAAAATATAGTTCCAGTTCTTTCTTAAGAACTTAATGAGAAATGATGGAGTCACCCACTTCTTGAGTGACATGACTATCATCACTTGAACTAGCTTGCTCTGTAGATTTAGTAATCCACTACTATCTCATCTGCTTCTTGATGCTATCTACTTTTGCTTTCTTTTCATCTTCAACTCTACCTATATTCATTCAATTCTTAGCTATATGACCAAGTTTAGTACATGTGTAACATCTTATGGTGGTATCCTTTCTTCTCATGTAATGTCTAACGTAGTTTATGCCAATGTGTCCATATTCTCCACAGTAATGACATCTACACCAAGTGTTGTAGTCCCAACCAAATATTGCCTTTACAAATTGTTCAGCTGGATTGAATGGTTTAGATTTGCATTCAGCTGCCTTGTGAATTGTTTCTTGCATTTGTGACACTTACCTTTAAACTTTGGTTTCTCTTTTTATTCATTAGCTTTATGACCATGCTGACTGCAATTGTAGCATTTTCCATTGAATTTTTCCTTTCCATTACTCCAACATTTTTTTGATGTATGACCTATCTTGCCACAGTAATTGCAAGTAAGTCTTTGATTCCTTTGAGCACCTTGTTTGGAGGATTCACCTTCTTCTTTGTATCCAAGTTTTGCTTTACCCTTTTGCCTATAAAGATTCTTCTCATTTTGCTGATTCAATTGATCCATCTCTGCTTGGGATTTCATTATCCTTTCATTGAGTTGCTTCTCAAAATTTAGATCAACTTTCATCCTTTCATTGATTTTCATTTCAGTGTTTAAGTCATTCCTTAACCTTTCATTTTCAGATCTCAGGCTCATGATTTCTTCATTTGCATTGGAGAGCTGATAAATAAGACTTTCTTGCTGAAAGGATTGATTTTGAATTTCATTGTTCCTTACCTCCAAGTCTTCTTTTGCCTTATTTCTCTATTCTGAGATTTCACATAATCTTATTCATTGAATTTCTTGTTCTCTTTTCAATTTTCTTACTTCTTGTAGGAAGCCATTCTTTTCTAGAAGTTATTTGATTACATCATTTGCTTCATCTGAACTACTTGAGGGGAAAAAGTCTTCAATCTTCTCTTCAACATATTGGTGGTCATTCATCTAATTTGCAAGTTACTTCCTTCTTTTTAGGGATTGAGAAAGATGCTCTTTTGCTTTCTTCAGTTGAGCTATGGCCATCTCCAGATCTAGCTTTTCATTCTCAATAGCTTTGTCAAGTCTGAATATCTCCATCATCCTTGATCTTTGCTCAAGTTGTCAAACTTTATCCTAAGAACCACAATGCTCTGATACCAATTGTTGGAAATATTCAGGACTAGCTAGGTTACTTAGAGGGGAGGGGTGAATTAGTAACCTCAAAATTTTTGACAAATTCAACACTTAGTAAGATAATCCAATTACCATTAATAGATCTAATCTACTGCATGCATGAGAAACTGAAAGCACAAAATACTTTGAACACAATATTTGGTGACCTAGAAACCTACCAAATAGAAAGTAAAAATGGGGTGGGGATGATACCCAAAAAACTTCAATACTACAATATAAATTTGGCCTATTAAGGCTTACAATGATCACTTTTGATGATTTTCCCTGGTAGGAGCAATTAGGACTGCTAGGTCCAACTTGTTAGAGGTTTTACAAACATACAATGAAGTATGCACTCAGTAAAGAGATTTAAGAAAAGACTATTAAGTCTACCTTGTTAAAGGATTTGAAGTTGATTCACTTGTTAGGATGAAATAGTAGATCTCACTTACAACTAAATTTTTGATTAAGATCCTTGAAGTATTGATCACCTCTATGTGATAGATGTAACATTGTTGCTCCTGATATGACCTTGCAATACACTTTGCTATGCTGCTGATTTACATTCGCATGCTTATCATCACATTTGCATGCTTATCATCACATTTGCATGCTTATCATCACATTCGCATTGTCTTACATTAAACCTATTACACTTGGGTATGATACAATACATTACATAAATACCAACCCAATTCTCATAATTACAAGGTCGGCCAATACACAAGTTAACACCAATATTACTGAGTTGGCCCAAATGTAGAAACTCGGGTTCTAAAAACTGACTTGGTGAATTTCTAATACATGGAATCCATTGTCATTACTCAACATTGTCATGCACTTGGTAGAAGTAGAGGCTTAGTCCATACTCATTACTTCAACATAGTTCCAAACTCGGTATACACTAGTGACTCAGTAGATACAGTGTCACTTAGTAAAAATTGAATTCCATGTTTACCATGCCTGCACTCAATAAACGCTAATCATTTCATCACTCATTTAACACTAACTTCTCTTCACAAGAACTAATAACTTGGTAGACACTACGAAGCTTGGTAACCACTAAACTGCTTAGTAAGAACTGTTCGATTTCACACTGCCTGAATTCACTTGGTAACCACTAGAATGCTTGGTAGGAATTGTGAAACTTGGTAATCACTTAACTACATGGAAAACACTGGAGACTAATTGAAGAGCTCAGTAACCATACATAATCTAAATAAGTGTTGTCACTAATAAAAAACTTGACTTAATGCCAACATCATAGACTGTGCTTGTATCATTTGTATGAACAAAGTTTTCTGGCAGAGAATATATGTTTATTTTGTTTGATTGCTCTTGTTGATAAAAATATCTTACGATATTCTCTAATTATTATTGGTAGAGAATTTTCTATTATAACTGTTAAATCTTTCTTGAATACACTTGGAATAGTTGTACACTATTTCAATTACTCTTGATCTTCCTCTATTCTCTAGAGAGAAGTATTCCCTTCAAATGTTTTTTTTTTGTGTGCTCTTTTTGTGTGGTATTCAATGGGATACATGTTTTTATTCAAAATTTGGTTCTTCTATAGGTGGTTCAATATAATAATTTTATCATCTTTTAACATGTGGTAGTAGTAGTTATGAGATTTATTTATTATCTTATCTGTGTCTATGATATGTGGGTTAATTTCTTTATTCTCTAGACAAATTTTTTTTTCAATTTTGTCATCTACCAGTTTAGAGATTTGATCGAGGGTGTATCATGTTCTTGAGATTGGTGTTCTATTCTCCACTCAGGGTCTTCATATATTAGCTAGGTATGATTCCTTGGCTTTGTATCATCTTTGAAGGAAGTTGTTCATTTTCAACATAAAGGGGGTGTGATTACTGAAATTTTTTTTGGTGTTGGAGACCAAGTGGTGACTTGGTGTAGTGATGGAAATACTCACAATTGAAGGTTAAGGATTCAATGTTTCCTCTTAGCTGCTTCAAAATTCACAAGTGTTGGTGACTCTTGATAAGAGTTAATTGGGAATTTCATTCAAGCTTCAATTAGATAAGTATTTTTACAATATCAATTTTTAAGCATTCTATATTTTAATATAGATCTTGATTTTTTTATAGAGTACAACATTGATCTAAATATTTGGAGGATGTAGGGTAATGTAGAATTCATAAGGGTGCTAGTTTTAGTTTTGAACTGAATTGATGATGAGGTTTAATATTTTTATTTTTTATTGAGTTTGAAACTAATGTTGTGAGTGATGCTTATTGAAATTTCTCTATGAGTTGCTCTATTGTTTTTAAGCTTATCTATTTTTAAAAAAAAGTAATTCATGTAATTATCAAGGGGATTTGGGGTTTTGGCATGTTCTATGAAGTATTATTGTATGATATTAATTGCAAGATACCGACGATCAGTTTATATGTTTATATATAAGGGTTTATTTTATTTTATTTTAAATTTTTGAAGCCATCAGTTATGATTGTATTATGTGTATACTAATTTAACTTTATGCAAAAGCTTGTGGATAGAGTGTAAAGTTATTTTGGAATATATCAATTTTCATTTTACTTGTAATGTAACATCTTTATTGAGTAACAAATTTTGTTCAACAAGGTCTATGATTAACATATGCATGTTGGTCAGTGTTTATTCAAATATTATGTATATACATTGAGGTCATAATTCAAAGAGATTTGTATCCCATGTTAGAGTATTATTTTGCATTGATCTCTATTATAAATGGATCTTATGAACATTTCTTAGGTGCATAATGCAATGGGAAGGTGAGAGATTATGCAATGTTGTTCGCAATCTTGATACTAAACTAGTGGCACTTTCAAAGGGAGATGTTGAATCCTTTGCAAGGTTATACAATAGCTACACATATTATTGTGGTGATTAAAGTTGTCCCTACTAAGAGAGAGTCTATGTTATTAAAGTTGTCCCTATTGAGAATGAGTCTTTACTAAGAGAAATTATCATATACTAATGCACTCTTCTCTAGGAGAAATTTGAGTTGAAATCTCTTATTCCACCCTATATGAGTAGGTATGATGGACCACCCTCTCTGAGTAGGCATGGTGGAACTAAATTCTTCTTCAATAGAAGCATGAGGTGAAATCCATCATTCCAACCTACGTGAGTAGGTACGATGGACCACCCTATGCGAGTAGGTATGGTTGAAATGTATTTTCCTCTTGGAGAATCTTTGGGAGAAGTTCTGAGATGAAAGTCTTTGTTCCATCCTCTACGAGCAGGAATGATGAAAGTCACATGTGTGTGACTGCATTCTATATTGTGTTTGTGATGTAACTATGGTGGATTATGCTATGCTAAGATAACATATGTTATGTGTGTTAGGAATAAGGTGTCTCAACCTTGTATAATTCCTATTCTTATTATATTTTTTGTAAAACGTATTTCTTGCAAATAATGTTGATGTGTCGACATCTTGAATTGTGTGTAAGGAGATCATGACTAAAATGGTTATGATGGATTCCCATGACATGTAAGAGCTATGTTAGGAAGATTCAATGATAGGTGAAGACATGTGGCAACTAAGATATTTGAGTACTGTACACTCTACCCCAATAGTGGGGTTCGGGGCATCGCCTCAAAAAATTTTTTGGGGTTCCTATTTTCTCAGAGAATGGTAAAACCCTAATACGGTTTACCTTTGGGAGTAGCCCTAAAGTGAAGCACATGTTATAAGCATTTTTAGGGTTGCGAAGAGATGCAATGTGAAAAGGGTGTATTGTTGGTACTGTGAGTAGCTACTGGAGTCTTCTGTTGTCGATGTTGAGCTTGCATTGCAAGTGTATTGTAATCTTTTGTTGAAGATAATACATTGTGCAGGTTCTGAAGGGGTAGGGTTGTTTTACCGAAAGGTTTTTCCCCACTGAAAAATCCTTGTGTTATGTGTTCCTTTCTCTATCTATTTTCTGTATGCATGGTTGGCTGCAATATTGTTGTTTACATGATATTTAATCTGTAAGTGTAGAAGATTTTAATAGGATCTACATCATACTTTCCTTTTGAGATTAGTGTAGGAAGCTGTTTCCGCACTTGAGTTTCCTTACAATGTGAATTTATCATCCTTGGTTGCACCTATGTGTTCATGCTTGACTAAAGATCTCTCTCTTGCAAAGGAGTGTTGAAGTTTGTACCTCTGATAAAGATATTTATCTCAAATTTTATGAGATAGAAATGTGCTTGTTATGAGTGTTATGGTCAACTTTAGCTGAAAGAGATATTTGTGATTATATTTAAGTTAATATTATGCAAATAGACATGTGTCATACGTCATGCGAAGAGACATGTGTATAAAAATATTAAGTGTTGAATATGGGGAAATGTGAAGGGTCTTATTTTGGGACTCAAAGGGATCTTCCTATGAAAGATAAAGATTCTTATACAATATATTTATATTATTGCTTAGTACATATTGTAAGTCAATCAAATGAAAGCCTTGTACTATGAACATTTCTTGATTAATATAATAGATTTTTGGTTGGTGTGATTAAGTTTTTTCCCTTCAAGTGGAAGGGTTTTTTGAGGATAAATGTTTTGAATCTTTTGTATATTGTTTGTGTTCTATTATTATTGTTTATCTCTATTTCTAGGCCAAAACATTAACAAGTATGTGAATTTCGATTGGAAGTCTTATTTTATAAAGTTTCAATTGAAAGTAAGTAAAAAAGTACTTTTGATTGAAAGTAGTAGGGTTACTTTTGGGTTAGAAGACCACTGGTAGTCTAGTCACTTTCATTGTGACTATGACTTTCACTCAAAAGTGGGCTAAGCTAGGCTTTTGAATCATCAAACATCAAAACAAGTCAATTTTTTTGATGTTTTTAAGCTTTATAATATTTATTTAGTATATTTAACATGTTTGTTAAGTGTTTTAATATATATATATATATATATATATATATATACATATATTGTGTGTATATATAAGTATATATTTGTGTATATATCTAGTGTGTATATATACATATATATGTGTATATACATAATTAGTCTTTTTTAATGTATATATATTTATATTTAATATATATATATATATATATACACACACACACACACACATGTATCCACATGTACGTGTATATACATATACAAATGTTTGTACACACACACATATATGTATATATAATTTGTACATGACACATAAATTATTTATATGTGTATAAACATGTGTGTACATACATGTGTGTGTATATATATATATATGTGTATGCAAATATACATGTCTAGGTGTATATATAATATGTGTGTGACTGTATGTGTATGTACATATGTATATATATGCATATGCATATATATACACACATATATATACATTTATACATATATACATGTATATTTATAGATACACACACACATATATGTGTGTGTGTGGCATGCATATGCGTATGGATGTATATGCATACATATGTATATCTATGTGTGGGCATATATATATATATACATGTATTTGCATGTATATACACACACACACATACATATATACATATATGTGCATATATGTTCCCCTATCCTCTCTCATATAAAGTTAACTCCCTTTCAAATAGGCCTAACCCGTGTCTCTCTCTCCCTCTCTAGGGATCCTAACTCCCATCTCTCTCTAGACTAGCCCCTAAGGTCCCTAACCTCTCTCTAAACCCTAAGTTCCCCTAAACCTTATCTCTCTCTCGAGCCTAATCTCTTCTCTAACCCCTAATATCTCTCTCTCTCTCTCTCTCTCTCTCTCTCTCTCTCTCTCTCTCTCTCTCTCTCTCTCTCTCTCACTCACTCACTCACTTTCTAATACCTAACCCCTCTCTCTTTATCTCCTAACCCCTATTTCTGCTCCTAGCATGTATTTATATGCATATATACAAGTGTATACACACATTTTTATCTAGATTATGTATATGCATATATGTGTGTGTATGTATATGTGTATTTGTGTGTGTGTGTATACATACATATATGTATGTATGTATACATGCATGTATATAAGTATACATTATTGTATATATGTGCGTGTGTGTGTGTGTGTGTGTGTGAATATATACTTGTATATAATGCATGTGTATATCTACATGTAGATATAACGCATACATATGTATGCATGTATATATGCATATATGTGTATGTGCATGTATATATGTATTTAAGTGCATATATGCATATATATACATGTGTGTAAGCACCCATGTATATATGTAATATATACATTTATATAATGCACGTGCATATCTACATGTACAAATATGCATATGTACATGTGTATACATATATAATATATGTATATATAATTTATATGTCATGTGCATATATATAAATGTATGTACAATCATATAGATGTATATGCATACATATTTGTGTATGACATATATATATGCATATATGATCCCCTATCTTCTCTCCATATAAAGTTCTCTCTTCCAAATGGGCCTAACCGCCCCCCCTCTCTCTCCCCTAAACCCTATGTCTCTTAAACCCTTATTTTGCTAACCCCTCTATCTCAAGATCTAGTCTATCCCCTAAGGTCCCTAACCCCTCTCTAATCCCTGAATTCCTCTTACACCTATCTCTCTCTAGGTCCTAACCTGTAAGGTCCCTACCTCTCTCTTTGTTTAGCTCTTAACCCAGGCTAACCCCTAAGCTCTCTCTCTCTCTCTCTCTCTCTCTCTCTCTCTCTCTCTCTCTCTCTCTCTCTCTCTCTCTCTCTCTCTCTCTCTCTAGAGATCCTAACCCCTGACCCCCCCTCTCTCTCTACTTCACTCCCGCTCCCTCTCCCCTCCACTTCTACATTAGATACACATGTATTAAATCTTCTCATTTAAAAAAATCAATTATTTTTCAAATTTAGGAAAATATATGTACAAGTTGTTTCAGTTAATAACTTAAATAAAATTATTTCACATACACATACACATACTTACATTTATACTAGATATCTTACAACCATGGTGGATCAACCTATTCCACCCCACAACTTTATGATCACACTAATCAGGAAATTTAGAGATTGAAAGATTTGATGTTTGGTAGCTTCAGTTAGATAAAATTATTGCTATATATAGTTATGTATGAGATATAATTACATATGAGATATAAGTTTATTATGGGAGAGAAATTAATATAATAATGATACACACACACACACACACACACACACACACACACACACACACACATATAAAACTATGATTATATTTTATATTATATTAATTATCAAATTAATGAATAGACACGTACCATGAAGGGACATGTCTGTTCTTATCCTTTTTCTCATTATAAATAGGAGGTTGCATCTATTTGGAACACACATACCAAATATCATGGCAATGCTTAGTACATTTGTAGTGATCCTCAATCAACAAAAAGATTCACTGAGTAGTGGTATCTTCTCTAGTGTCTAGTAGTACATGCTACACTATCTTAGATAGTCTCATTAACATCAAAGATGACACTCGTGATGCTTCTCTATATGATTCTCATACTATACAAGAAGTACTCAAGAGTAAGAGATAACAAGTTTCTTTAGATATTTATTTGATTGAGGTATAGGGCTTAGTGTCCAAAGAAACCCTAAGAGGGATTTTTTACCTTATTATTGAATTATAATTTTTTGGAGAGATATCAGGTTACAAGGTTTTAGGATCCACATATGTAGGCATTGATATACCCACACTTCCTTGCTTCTCATAGTTGTTATCCAAATAATGACTAGATTCCACTTTATTTTGCTAATGTGTTTTTTTGTCGAGATTCACTTAGGAAAGGCAATTTATTACGTCAATTTGCTACAACATTTAAGAGAAAAGCATGTTAGATTGGTTGATAAAGATATTTTTATTGAGATAATCATGCAACACCAGCACACAAGGTTATTGCTAGAGAGAAGGCACCTACTATTGACCCTACATTAAGTTCCTTGACAAATGAGGTTATTTGTAGCACTCAATTGTATGTAGTGATTCAAGGAGTTGAGGATATTGTAGTGACTATCAGATCCATATCAAGTGACTAGGTTGGTCAGAATCTAATGGGTATGTGCAAGATCACGGTGTGTCAAAAAGTGGCAATTTGAAAAAAATAGAGTTTGAAAATGTCTAAAAGCGTTTCAAAATCCGCTCTAACTTTTTTCCACCCATCCTGATACCAAAGCTAAAAATTTAGGACCAAGCCTTATTGGGTATCTAATTTCATATCAGATACCTAATATGAAATCAGATACCGAAAATATGTGATATTGCTTTTTTTTTAAAACCCAAGGGCTCTTTTCACATTGCATTTTTTTTTGTTTAAGAGTTGCCCTCTATTCTGGTATCGGATCTCAAATCGGGCATATGATAAGAGTAAGTTTTTTTTGTATTTCTTAATGTCTTGAATGAATATTACTATAAATTAGTTATTTTTAATTGAATTTATTAAAAATTAGGTTTTTTTAATAGAAATTATTGAAATTTAGGGTTTTTTTAATAGAAATTATGTTTTGCAAATTAATAGGTATGGCTGACCGAAATGATGATACTAAGGCAAGAAACAATGTTCCTCGTAACCCTCCACCAAACAATCTAGTGCCTCCTCAAAAATATCCACCAAAAGATCCCCTACCCCCTCAAAACCCTCCTCAAATTGAAGATTTGATATTTGAAAATCTCACCAAATTAAGGGTATTTGCGAACCACATATAATACTATACCTGCATTGGCTACCATGTTATCCATGTTAAACTGGTAAACAAGTCGAATGCACAAAGCCCAAACAATCAATTAAATGGTGCACAAATGAGGCTATGCATGCAAACTTTTGGGATCATTGGTGGATGGTTTTTGACATCCCTCCACACAAAAATTTAGAAGTGCCATTTTATTTCATTAAAAATTTGTATGCAAAATTTGTGCTGGGCCTCAAGGTGAACTATAGGAGCATGAAGCCCAACATAGGTGTAGGAGGAGGAGCTCCTCAGGATAGACTCTTTGTCCAACGAAAGAAAGCTGGCACTTTTGTCCTCCCTACTGATGTCTCCCCCCCTCCTCAAGTGTAGCATCCTGATATCATTGCAGAGACTAGCTCTTAGACTATTAGATCCATCCATAGATTGAGTAGCCTATTGATATCCCAGGCTAGGTCAATGTTGCCTCCACGTGTTGATGATGCTAGTGTGAGTTCGTCATCAGCGAGCTCATCACATGTTTGTTTGCCCCATACTTGCATAACATGCAAGAATATTTGTCTAGGTCCTAAGGTGATCTTTGTTAGTATCAATTTGTATTTGAGGAGGATAAACTAGATGCACATATAGAGGTTACACACCCTAACATGAGAGAGGAGGGGCATGTAGTGGCATGGACTCCTTCTGTATTAGTACGTGTATACATTTTTTTTATGACATATGCAATTTAAAGTTAATCTTTATAATAGAGTAAACCCATACTAACTTATACATGTATGCAATCTTCATTCATGTTTAGTTGATGACTGAGGATGAGCTTAGACATGTTGATAATATCACACTCTCAGTTATTTCATTTGGCTTTGAGACATCTATGGTACATTATGTTGTGTTCTCATTATTTTTTTCTATTTGATATTGTAGCATAGATGGTTTCTAATATTTCTTTTCTCTTGTAGGTATCACATGTCAGTGGGGGGCAAAGTGTGGGGGATGCAGCACGACCCATTGAAAAGGGAAAGGTAATTAGGTGCTTTCTATTTGATTAAATAGTGATCCATTCTTGTAAAATGTTTGTGGTAATGAGATTTTTTTACATTCTTTATTGTATAGGGCATAGCTACTAGTGATGAGTCTAGGCAAATTCCATGTCACAGATGCTCTAGCATTTCCATTCACATTGAGAGCCCCATCGTATGTATAAGTATCATCAATTTTTTATTTTTCTTATTTTCATAAATAAATTCAAAACTAATTTCCATGATATTAACAACTAGTATTTTGTATCTCATAGGAAACACCTAGTGCACAGGAGGTTGGACACCAGAGTTTTGTATCTTTGCTATCGCAACCATTATATCCAGAGGAGGAGTTGACATAGGTAAGTTGTAGTTTGAATTCTTGATTATATGTTATAAATTTAGCATTCTATTAATTATAATGTTATAGTTTAAGTTGTAGATTCATCTAGAAAACATACTTGAACATACACAGGCCACAATCAATGAAGTTCAAGCATTGTTGAGGACATATGAGAGGACTCCTGACCAGTGTAGGAGGTCAATGAGAGAGGTATTTATGATGAAATTTTAATACTAAAAAAGGCCTTTATGCATTTGATTAATTCAATGTTAGATACATAAAATCATATAAATTTAGTAGTCTAACTTTGGGTTTTTCTTTTTTGTTTATGTAGGAGGCATCCAATCCACCTAGTGCAGTGAAGAGGCTGCATTTAGATTATCCACCAATAGCCTAGGATAGTATAGTTGTCATAGGATGCATCATGAGACATTTTGAGATGGCATATGCCACATTATTTATAGAAACATTGATATTATACACATTTCGATGGCATGATCAACCACATTTTGTATATGGATCTATGTATTTTGATGTATATTTTTATAATTTGTCTATGGATACATGAAATTTGATATATATTTTTGTAATTTGACTATGGATACATGTATTTTGATATTTTTTTGTCATTTATGTGCAACATGATATACATATTAATTTAGTATAGTATAGTTCAATTTATCGTGGATCATGTTTATTGTTCATGTTTATGGAATATCATTCATTTTGATCATGTTTGTTATATTTGATTCAAATGAAATAATTTTTGAATAACATTTTAACAACTTTTATTATAAAATTTTGATGCAATGTTTAATTTGAAATGCTATCATATATATGTTTAATTTGAAATAATCTCTGTAATCCCTTAAGATGTCACTATGGTTCACCCACCCAAATGCACTTAGAGTACCTTGAAAATGAGATAGGTTATTTTAGGCCTTGACATGATCATCCTGTAGCATTCAATATTTCATTGATAGCCCCCACAAGCTCCAAGTTACGACCCTTGGAAGATCAACCTTGAGACACACTTAAAACACCTTGGAGATTCTTTAGTATGGGGTGGCCGTGAATGATGGATGTTCTCTGTAGCCAAAAAAAGGTTGTCATTAGGGTTCACCCACCCATTTGGAGCTAATGGTACTGATGATTCAATACCAAGATCAATGGTTTCAAAGTTACACTATGATGCACCTATGAACTGAGGCACACTATGAGTTTTAGCATCAAGTGAGATCACTATATTGAATCCAAAAAAAATGTGATCTCTCAAAAATGAGATAGGTTATTATATACCTTAGCATGGCCATCTTGTAGCATTTAACATTTCATTGATAGCCCCACGAGCTTTGAGTTACAATCCTCAGAAGATAGACCTTGAGACACACTTAGAGCACCTTGAAAGACTCTTCAGTACGGGGTATGATGTACTACAATGCTTTCTCACACTAACTAGTCCTTCTTAGGACTTCCAAAGGTCAAATTCAAGACCTTTCAGTTTTCTTCTTGCTTCTTCCACTTTGGGTCCAAATAAGATCCACCTCCTTCACCCCGGTACATCAACTTTACAAAGAAAAATGAGAACAAGTGTTATTATGAGAGTTTACTACAAATTTGGCTTACCAAGACCACATGGAATTTTGGACTTGTAAGAAAGATTCAAGGCTTCCATCAGCATCATGATATTGATATGTATGAGTTTGGATTAACCAATAGCTCTACAATAACTAAAAATCAATATCTTAAACAAATTTCAACTAGATGTTGTTTTTAGCATATTAAAATCGCAGTCATAGCAATGTCATTTCACACCTTATATAGATGTTTCCAACCTTGTATGGTCATTCTCAAACCCCTAAATAACTCTTTGAACTCATTTTCAACTTTGCAAGAAAAAGTTGCAAAAGTTGCAAAATTGAAATTTTGCAACTTTTGCAATTTTGAGTAATTTTTGCTATAATTTAAAATTCTTAATTAGCTGAGTTCACCAAGCTTGGTAAGGGGACCTATTAGGTTTATTTGGACATTCCAAGATGGTTTTTGACCCTTGGTCAACTTTTCTACCACTTTGTTCAACCTAACCCCTATTGAGCAACTTATAGGCATAACAACAACTTAGGAGCAAAAATCCACTTAGCAACTAATTTAACCTTACCTAACGACCTAATAGGTCTTATTAAACCACTAGTGATGTGGCTAGCATAACTATAAGCCAAAATGACAAGAAAGAAGCACTAGGTACAAACTTGACTACCTAGGTGCTCCTACACCATGGTGGTTGCGGACAATGGAGGCTCTCCATGGTTAGAACAAGGGGTTCACTAGGGTTCACCTACCCATTTGGAACTAATAGCACTAATGATTTGATGCCAATATCAGCATTTTCAAAGTTACACTGTGATGCACCTATGAATTGAGGCACACTGTGAGTTTTGGCATCAGGCAAGATCATTGTGCTGAATCCAAACAGAATGTGATCTCTCAAAAATGAGATAGATTATTTTAGGCCTTGGCATTATTGTCATCTAGCATTCAATTTTTCATTGATATCCCCCACGAGCTCCAAGTTACGACCCTCAGAAGATTGACCTTGACACGCACTTAAAGCACCTTGGAGACCCTTCGGTACGGGGTGGCCGAGGACAATGGAGGCTCTCTGCAACTAGAACAAGGATGTCACTAGGGTTCACCCACCCATCTAGATCTAATGGCATTGATGATTCGATGCCAAGTGGTTTCAAAGTTACATTGTGATGCACCTATGAACTGAGGCACACTGCGAGTTTGGACATCGAGCGAGGTTGTTTTGCTGAATCAAAACATAATGTGATCTCTCAAAAAAGAGATAGATTATTTTAGGCCTTGACATGACCATCATGTAGCATTCAACATTTCATCGATAGCCCCCATGAGCTCTGAGTTACGACCCTCGGAAGATCGACCTTGATACGCACTTAGAGCACCTTAGAGACTCTTAGGTACAAGGTGGCCGCAGATGATGGAAGCTCTCCACAGTTAGAAAAATGGTATCACTAGGGTTCACCTACCCATCTGGAGCTAATGGAACTGACAATTTGATGCCAAGATTAGCAGTTTCAAGGTTGCGTTGTGATGCACCTATGAACTGAGGTACACTATGAGTTTTGGCATCAAGCGAGATCACTGTGTTGAATCCAAACAGAATGTAATCTCTCAAAAATGAGATAGATTATTTTAGGCCTTTGCATGACCATCATGTATCATTCAAAATTTCATCAATAGCCCCCACGAGCTCTGAGTTATGACCCTTGAAAGATCGACCTTGACACGCACTTAGAGCACCTTGGAGACTCTTCGGTACAGGGTGGCCGTAGATGATGGAGGCTCTCCATGGCTAGAATAAGGGTTTCACTAAGGTTTAACTACTCATATAGAGCTAATGGTGCTAAGAATTTGATGCCAAGATCAACGGTTTCAAAGTTATGTTGTGATGCACCTATGAACTAAGGCACACTTCAAGTTTTGGCATTGAGCAAGATTGTTGTACTAAATCCAAATAGAATATGATCTCAAAAATGAGATAGATTATTTTAGGCCTCAACATGACCATCCTATAACATTTAAAATTTAATTGATAGCCCCCACAAGCTCCTAATTAAGACCCTCAAAAGATTGACCTTGACATGCACTTAGAGCACCTTGGAGACTCTTCAGTACAGGGTGGCTGCAGATGATGGAAGCTCTATGTAGCCAGAAAAAGTGTGTTACGATGGTTCACCAACCCATCCAGAGCTAATGGAACTGACAACTTCATGCCAAAGTAAGCGGTTTCAAAGTTACGTTGTGATGCACCCATGAACAAAGGCACATTGCGAGTTTTGGCATTGAGCGAGATCGTTGTGCTATATCTAAACAAAATGTGATATCTCAAAAATGAGATAGGTTATTTTAAGCCTTAGCATTAGACATCAGTGTGACCATCTTGTAGCATTTGACATTTCAGCGATAGCCCCCATGAGCTTTGAGTTACAACTCCAGAAGATTGACCTCGACATGCACTTAGAGGACCTTGGAGACTCTTCGGTACAAGGTGGTTGCAAATAATGGAGGCTCTCCACGACTAGAAAAAGGGTGTCATTAGGGTTCACCCACCCATCTAAAGCTAATGGGACTAACAATTTGATGCCAAGATTGGCAGTTTCAAAGTTATGTTGTGATGCACCTATGAAATGAGGCACATTGCGAGTTTTAGCATCGAACGAGATCATTGTGCCAAATCCAAATAGAATGTGATCTCTAAAAAATGAGATAGGTTATTTTAGGCCTCAACATGATCATTCTGTAGCATTTGACATTTCATCAATAGCCCCCATGAGCTCCGAGTTACAAACCTCGAAAGATCGACCTCGACATGCACCTAGAGCACCGTGGAGACTCTTCAGTATGGGGTGGCCGTGGACAATGAAGGCTCTCCATGGCTATAAAAAGGGTGTTACTAGGGTTCACCCACCCATCTGGAGCTTATGGCACTAACAATTCGATGACAAGATTAGTAGTTTCAAGGTTGCACTATGATGCACCTATGAACTAAGGCACACTGCGAATTTTGGCATCAAGCAAGATCGTTGTGTTGAATCCAAATGGAATGTGATCTCTTAAAAATGAGATAGATTATTGTAGGATTTGACATGAATTTCATGTAGCATTCAATGTTTCATTGATAGCCCCTACGATCTCTGAGTTACGACCCTCAGAAGATCAACCTTGACACACACTTAGAGCACCTTAAAGACTCTTCGGTATGGGGTGGCTGCATATGATGGAGGATCTCCGCAACTAGAACAAGGGTGTCACTAGGGTTCAACCACCCATTTGGAGCTAATGGTGGTGACAATTTGATGCCAAGATCAATGGTTTCAAAATTACGTTGTGATGCACCTATGAACTAAGGCATACTGCGAGTTTTGGCATCGAGCGAGATCGCTATACTGAATCCAAACAGAATGGGATCTCTCAAAAATGAGATAGGTTATTTTAGTCCTTGACATGACTATCCTATAGCATTCAACATTTCATCGATAGCCCACACAAGCTCCTAGTTAAGATCCTCAGAAGATTGACCTTGACATGTACTTAGAGCACCTTGGAGACTCTTCAGTACAGGGTGGCCGTGGATGATGGAAGCTCTCTGCAACTAGAAAAAGGGTGTCACTAGGGTTTAGCCACACATCTGGAGCTAATGGCACTGATGATTCAATGCCAAGATCAATGATTTCAAAGTTACCCTGTGATGCACCTATGAACTAAGGCACACTACGAGTTTTGGCATCGAGCGAGATTGTTGCACTAAATCCAAATGGAATGTGATCTCTCAAAAATGAGATATATTATTTTAGGCCTCAACATGAAAATCCTGTAGCATTTAACATTTCATCGATAACCCCCATGAGCTTTGAGTTACGACCCTTGGAATATCAACCTCGACACACACTTAGAGAACCTTGGAGACTCTTCGGTACGGGGTGGCCACATATGATGGAGGCTCTTCACGGCTAGAAAAAGGGTGTCACTAAGGTTCACCCACCCATCTAGAGCTAATGACACTAATCATTCAATTCCAAGATTAGCGGTTTCAAAGTTACATTGTGATGCACCTATGAACTAAGGCACACTACAAGTTTTGCAATCGAGCGAGATCGATGTGCTAAATCCAAACATAATGTGATCTCTTGAAAATGAGCTATCTTATTGTAGGCCTTAGAATGACCATCCTATATTATTCAACATTTCATTGATAGCCCCCACGAGCTCCAAGTTATGACCCTTAGAAGATTGACCTCGACACGCACTTAGAGCACCTTGGAGATTCTTTGGTACAGGTTGGCCACGAATGATGGAGGCTCTTTGCACCTAGAACAAGGGTATTACTAGGGTTATTATTAAGTAAAAGCATTATTTTTTACCTCTCTCAAGTTATTGACATTGGGCATAGTGCAAGTTTGGTGTTAGTATGTATTAAAATCATCATTTTTTAGGTCCCTTCACATAAATTGCATTAAGTAAAATCATCTTTGTTTCTTACATTAAATCAACAAGTTTACATTTACAATATCTCAAGTGTTTCATCATTATTACATCAATACACAACTACCAAAAATCATACTATCAAAAATAGCAAGTGTCAAAAATCGTAGTGTCAAAAATAGAATA